>JBCNJP010000018.1:6885163-7013275 GCA_039602395.1 Deinandra increscens subsp. villosa | reverse complement strand
ATCAGGAAAATAAGCCAAGGTTGTGCCACTATCAACTATAGCTGCATGCTTCTTTACAAAGTCAAATATACTTGTTGGGAGTTTTACAGCAGAACCATTCACATCGATCGACTCCAATGCAATATTAAAATGTGTCCTACAACATGTACATAAGTCACAGCTTTCATGCCCTGGCAAGAGGATCTGGCCATTGTATCACGGCTATAGACCCAAATTCCGTTGTAGTTTCCCCCAACTTTTAATATGATTTGTTCCAGATTTTGCACTCTATTTTAATGTAAATTGCGTGAAATTAATCGACTACATGCTATCTTAGAATAGGTATACTTTATTTTTTATGACGGTATCGGGCACATAACTACATGAAATGCTGTCATACCTAGTGAGGATACAAGAATTTCTACGAGAATATGCACTATAATAGCAATTTTTGTTTTCCTAAAGATGCATCATAATTCATATACCATGTATAACTTATCTAAATTTTCTAAGTAGAAAAGTTAAAATAAGGGATGGTATATATATTTTAAATTACAAATTACTACAAAAATTATCAGGGTACCCTGATTTATATGTAGATGCATCATATACCATGTATATCTAACAGACCTAAAGGATGAAGTCTACAACTCTACTTACACACTTACTGTACGACACTCATTTACAACTCCATTTTCTCTCAATTCCACGAAGTTTGTAAATAATTCTTTTCGTAATTATAAACTTTCAAGATATTGATGTGCATTTCAGTAATTTAGTTTCACTCACAATTAGTAGACCATAGTTGTCAAAGGCGCAAGAAGCACTCAAGGCGCAAAGGGTGAATCTTGGGCCTAGGCACAAGGTGCTTAAAAAGTGACGGCCCAAGAAGTAAGGCAGATAGCATAAACATAACACTTTTAGGAGTTTTAGATGTGTTTTAGGCTTGTTTAGAGCTAGTTTAGGCTGTTTTAGGTTTGTCCAGGCCATTTTTAAACGTTTTAGAACAATTTGGCCAGAAATTACAAAACTTATAGGATCTGGCCATAATCTGGACGGAATATCTCTAGAAACTGGAATCTCGCCCAAGCACTAGGATGACTACAAGACGTTTTTCATGCGCCTTGCCATGTCTTGCCTGTGCATGCTTGGTGCGCCTTTGACAACTATGCAATAAATACAAGCCAATGAGAAAAAAATATAACTTACTGATCATCCAAAATTGGTGTTGTTTTAATTTTTGGCTCCACTACCTCTCCAATAGCAAAAATGCCACCTCCTTGCTTCCCATCCAAGCAATGTGAAAATGTTTTTTTCACCTTTTTGGCTGCAGCAAGCTGTGAAAGCAGTGAAGAATTTGACTGCCCAAATCCAAGAATACCATCTAGTGCTTGATCTGATGAACCTAGATCTCCAGATTGTTTAGCTCCACAGCTGACTTGGAACAATAGAATTATGAACATTATCTTTAAACTCAAAGACTTGATTGCTAGATAGAGATCATATAACTCACCCAAAAATAACATTCCCACTCATAGATGTAGTCTGGCGGTTTCCAGATACTTGGGCAAGTGTTACATTGTCATCAACAAAAAAACCAGCTGTTGAACTCCCGTCACCATATGTAACAGAATATGCACACAGCATTCCTGCCTTACAGTCGTCACTCGGTCCATTAAATGTAGATTTGCAAAACTCATTATCACAACCAACTGCTTTGGCAGTTGATGAGTCCTTTGGATCAAACAAAGTCAAGGGTACCTGTCAGTAGCATTGTAATATTTATCACTGTAAGATATTGTTGTGAAAGTTATTAAGAATCACATACATTAATACATTATACTTGGATGTGGTGTTTGAATTTATAATAAAAAGATAATCAAATGTTTAACTGTTTGAAAACTTATGAAGTTTTTCTATTTATGAAATTTGGGTAAAGTCTATAAAATTAATCAGGTCAGAAAAGGGGTAAATATAAAGTTTGATTTTACTCTTAAATGATCTGTTTTAATACAACTCTGATGCAGCCATAATATTAAATGATCAAATAATATTTTTCTAATTTTTTAAAGCGGCAGATAAATAATAATCAAATAATGAGAAGCAAAATCTGTTTATCCAAATATTAAAACGTAGTAATAATGTGAAGCGCTAAAGCATGATACATACTCCAAGGCCACTTTTCTTAGGGCAATTGTGGCATTCGATACAGTTAACCCATAGAAGGTCACTCCCTGTATCGACTTGCACATAGAAATCCTTTGGAGGAGATCCGAGTTGAATTTTTGTGTAATAGAGTCTGCACAAGCAGAACATATAAAAGGTCAATAAATTCAGATATAATTCACTGACTCAGCCGATTGTAGCACTTCAAAATGTATCTCCTTTGTTCACATTACCATCATTGTTAGTATGATTAACAGATAACAATACAACTATAATAACTACTTTTCTCCATAATCAAAGCTAGTTTTGGCGATCCAGGTTAATATAAAGGTCACAATTACAAAAACTTCATTATAATATGTACAACCATGCAAAGTCAGCACATGAACAACGTCTTGAAAACTAGGCTTTGATACTAGGGGAGACCACACAAAAAGATATTGCCCCTTTACAGAAAGATGTGTAATATCATGCAAGTATATCTTTTCGAAAATGGTAGTGCATACCAAGGTTACACAACATAGGTATACAAGCAGAAAATGATATGTGGATGTTAAATGCAACTCTCATCATCGACTTGAAACATCTTCATAAACGCAAGCAGAAAATGATACATAGATATATGTGCATTTTGACATTCCTTCACTTAGGATGCCTTTGGACGTAGGGCCAGTGCTAGAGATTTTCTATGTTTACCTTTAGCCTTAGGTGGGTCACTAGTCTTAGGTCTACCTTTACTCTTAGCTACTTTAGCCTTAAGCCATATGCCCATTTAGATTTTAGGCCCATTGTTCAAATTTTTGGTTTGATTACTCGTTTACTAAAATCGCCATTAATCTTAAAGAAATTAGAGTAAATTACGGGAATCGTCCCTGTGGTTTGCTCGAATTTCACCTTTCAACTCTAGGTTTGAAATTTACAGCTAAGGTCCAAAGGTTTGTCAAATCGTAACAAGTTTCGTCCTTTTAATGGATGTCTATTAAAAAAATTTGTGAAGTGTTAATTGACTATTATACCTTGTCTTTAAATAATAAATACATAACAGCCTAAAACTAAAATAAAAACCTAAACTAAATCATCCTCCCACGCCAAAACCACCACCATTTGACTCCAATGAAAACCACTACCACCATCACTACTGTTCGAACACCTCCGATTACAAGAAAATCAAACAAATTAAATCATCAGCACCACCGGTAAAAATTGTAGGTGATGTAAGAAATCGAGCAAACATAAAAAACAAGTTATCAAAAACAAAATACAGGTGATTTGCACGTTCATCAATGGCGGCTCATCAACTTCACATTTTTGAAGTCCAACTTTTGAATCAAGCAAATATCAACTATTAACCAAAAACAAGTTATCCTCAACTTCTATGTACGGAATTGGGTCAAACAATAACAACAAGAACGAATCTAGCAGCCTTCTTCATTTATTCGAGATAAACACCAAGAACACACACACTACTGCATGTTCTTTAAAATTGACTCAAAGCCTTGCATAATTAACCTTAAAACTGCTCCGAAGAGAATCGAAACCGATTTCGATCAAGAATGGGCTTTCATTTCACTCCAATCCGTCCAATATTGCACCGGATCTCAAAAGTTTCTCTAACTTTGTAAAAAACGAAAAAAATAGGGAAGTAGTTCTTTAAAATCGATTTCTGATTCGCGAAACTTGAGCGGTTGTTATGAAAACTCGTTGCTCACTTGACCTGTGACCAGATATGATGGCCAAAGATGACTGGAGACTATGGCCGGAGAAGATGACCGGAGGGGTGTGTAGCTTCATGCTAGGGGCAAAACTTGTTATGGTTTGGCAAACTTTTGGAGCTTAGATATAATTTTTTCAAAGCACAGGGACGATTTCAGTAATTTACTCAAGAAATTATCTTCCATATGTGTCAATGGACTTCAAAAACTATTGAAAAGTGGGTCAAGATGTAAAGTATTGTGCTTATAATAAATAATCCTAATATCCAAACTCACTAGACTATCCGTAGTGGACGTGAAATGGATATTTTAGCGTCCCAACATCGCCCCGGGGGCGTTATGGGGCAAAAATTTTGTTGAGCCATTTTTGTTATAGCGCCAGTGATGAAGAAAGGTGATTGGTTAGTTTTTTTAATGGGTGATAGTTTTGAAGGGTTTTTTTTTTAATAAAATAATATAATTGTGTAATAATCAGAGGGTGTCACGGGGCTTTGTGACTACACGAACTCCTCGCTGACTAGGACGGCATGTGTTAGAAAACGTTCAAAAAAGAGGCTTTATCACTACAAATAGCCTTATTGTATATATTATATTCAAACAAAAATGCATAATGTCAACCAATCCATAAACCACATTTACGAATATCCTGAATTCAAGTCTAACAAATCAAATTACGAGACAGATACTAACGCTGCGGAGGTAGGGCTGGCGTCGCCACCAAGAGGAAGTTCCGCAGCTGATAGAATCCTCCGGTGGCGGTGCGCATCATGAGATTTCAGGGCATCCGGACACGTTTTCTTCTTCCCGCCAAATTTATGCTGAACCTGAAAAACCAAATTAGCCGATGCCAATTGAACAACAAACAGGATCGCCAAAACAACTCCTGTTCTAGCACTCAGATCCATATTTCAATTTCAAAATCAAATTATCCCTAACTTTTGAAATTAGGTTTTATGAAAACGAAGAAAAACTTAATCCTATATCTTCTGTGTTTATTGAAAACATGCAATCGGAAAGAATGAAACACACACCTGAAGCAAACGGCAATTGGGGAAATGGAGAGAGAAAGGGGGAGCGGCGATTTTAACGGAATCATGCGATTGTTTGGTGCACCAGTTTTCCTCATGTGTAAAAAGCTTTTTAAAGGTTATGGGAATAAATGCACAATTAACCTTTGAATTTGACTAATTGTCTTATATGACCCCTATACTTATTATGCATTGTTATGTATTTATTTAAGGAATTTATGACACTTTTGAACTTTAACTAAAGTACAGTGGGTCGGTGTGATGCCCGTGCCCATGGTGGTTGGTTGAATGGTTGATAGGCCCGTTTATGACTCAATAGTCATTTCATTTATTCTCACTATTGACTAAAGAAATAAACGATGGTTTTAGCGGCGTTGAAACGGCTCATCGATTTCTATATTTAAAGTTGCGGTAGTTTAAAAGAATGCAAAACATGTAACATGCGCTAATTTACTTGTGTAAAAACTTTGATAGTTTATCTGTGGGAACACTATGCTAGTTTTGTCACACCCATGTCATGGTCGCTATTAACGAGAGGGTGTGGGACCAGCTGTCTGTATCAAAACACGCTGAAGTAAACATATAACTTAACTTAGCATGATTGACCAGTCCTGCGCTGAAATGACTGGACTGTTAAAAAGAAACTTATTTCTTTTGGGAAAAATATGGTATAAGTCAAAAGAGCCAGCTATATGTCCCAATATTCAAGGCCAATTCTGCAAATCATCCTCCTCAACTTCAGCTCATGACATCAACTTATTTCCTTCTTTAAACTTTTATAATTAGTATAAATACTTGCTTTGGCTTATTGTAATGGACATACAAATAATACAAACATAATCATTTCATGAATTTAGCTCTAATTTCCAATATGGTATCAGGGCGGTGATGAATGATCCTGAGATCAAACAAACACAATTCCGCTCACCATGTACCATTCATCCTACCAATCTGCTATGGCCGGAGATGATACCTTCGGCTCCGACAAAAGCAAAACGATAATCTCATCAAGAATGGCTTAAATTCCCAATCCCAAAACCCAAAAACAAATCTGTCTGATAGCCTCAAACATCGGTCAGACCGTGGACAACCGACATGGTCATCATCTCGTGTAGATTATTCGCAGCTGAAGTGCCCTCACCGTGGGATGTCTAAACACACTAAATAGCAGTGTTTTAAGCTCATAGGGTTTCCCGAATGGTGGAATGATGGACATAAGAAAGGAAAAAAATGGGGAAGGTAGCGGCGGCAATGGGTAGTTCTTAAGCCACCAACAGCAGGAGTGACTACACCGATTTAGGGTTTGGATGCGTGGCTGATATAAGTGAAAAGGGAGGTGATAACATCGCAGGTATAAGGGTTGAGGAGTATCACTCAAGCCCTTCCACCTTTCAATCTTTTATTTTAAATCCATCTACTTAATCGAAATAATCCCCCCTGGATTTACCAGAATTATCCAGGTGTTACATCATCCCCTCCTTAAAGGAATTTTGTCCCGAAATTCACCCCACCTAACAGGACGGGGTGCTACCATACATTTGTTGATCAGATCACGCAAGATGTTTTCCTAGGGACATCTATCTCTTTAGTGCTACCACATGGCCTATGATGCCTTCCCATGATGTTACTACTTAGTGGACTTACATGCCGTTAGCATGGACTTACTTTCACTTTCTACTTGACAATTCGTACCGATATTTCATCATGTGGCACTGGCTATCACTCGGTCTTGATACAACATCCCGTATATCGTATTATAATCGCAACAGAAGGCGATACGATTAATGTTCTAGTGATCACGCCACCACGTAGTACAAATACCATCTGATCTTCAATTCCTCGGCTGCTGCAACATCGAACTTCTGATATACATTGAGTGATTTCACTACCATAGAGACTTAATCACCACTTTGTAGTGTCATCAAATTGAATTTCTTTGACATCAAATCATAGGAACCATCTAATACTTCCCGACCAACATTCTTTTCACATCACTCTCACTTGGTGAAACATGGGGAATTAATCAACCTCACCTCCGTAGGTTTACTGATAACCTGATCTAGTAACCAATTCCTATAGTTGTGACAAGTTACCAATCGAACGAGTCCAATCTCATTTACAGATTCTCCAAAGGAAAGTTGAGGTCTTATGCAAAGGAAACGAACCGAAACACATGTACCATCGCAAGGGATTGAAGTGGCCTTGTTGGAATAGCTCGCATCAATAAATCACGGCCATCTCCCTAGCATACCGAATCCTATATGCGTCCTAACGCAAAGGTCACTACTAAGCACTTAAGGGGACCTAACTTAGGTCTAACATATAAGTTGTGTAGCACAATTACACAAGAAAACACACATCCTGTTAACACATCAAGTCATCGCAGTTGGCTCCACACCATATTGACCGACATGCCAACTTCACAGTATCCGGGTTAAACCAGGCTATTTATAGCTATCATTGTGGTTCTATAAATGGAAACACAAGAGTCATTAATGTGTAAAACTTGGTCAATAAAAATAACTAATAAACTGTAGACCTAGACACACTAAGCTAAATCCCAACAATATTAAAACTAAACCAAGCCACTAGGCAAGTGTACCTATCAACTATAGTAAAGCTTATGAAAGACCAGAGTCGAACCCTAGAGACACTATGAATAACTAAATTAACTAACGAAATGTGAAAACTGATTAATTGATGAAAATTGGTTTTTGATTGGAGAATTGATTAACTAATTAACTAAAACTGAAATTAACTAAACTTAAGACTTTCTAAAAATAGAAATTACTATAAATGGAAATTAACTATTGAAACTAGAAGTTGAAGACGAAACCAGATATGAGAAACTGCACTACCTAGGCTACGAATCCTAATCGATGCTCATGACTTCACTCGGCTATGGAATATTATGATGGAATCAGGATCTTAACTACAACCCTAAGAAAACCCTAATGGACCCTAGATCATTCTCCTTGTGTGACGCAATAGAGAATCCTAAAGATTGAATACGCATACTGATTTGGTTAAGTCACCTCTCGGAATGTTCCTAACGAATGTCCTAGTACCCGAACGAATAAGTCACCTTCTGGATTTTCCTATCCCAAAGACCTAAAAGATGAAAGGAGTGATTTTCGACCTACTGATATGACACGGAATAAAAACCAAGCTATAGCTAATAGGGAACCCCTCTCCCGAGGCAATTTGATCTAAAGCCCTAACAAACACGATTACCCGATAGGCTTATCACCTTCCGGAATGTCTAAGCCTAGTAGAAAACTTTTCTTCATAGACATAAAAAACATGCCACCTAAGATGCCACCGTGATGCCTAATCATCAAAAAGTGATAACTTTTTAACGGAGTTACTGTCATTTTAACGATAGTCTGTTTATTTTCAACATGATTAAAAAGTGGTTCATTATAGGAAAAAAATATGAATTTATTATCGGAGAATAGACAATAGTTGAGATTATTAAAATCTAATTTTCTAATTAGAAATAACATAAAACTAATAAAAGAAAAAAATTACATAAACAGTAACCTAAAAAGTACTATTACAAAAAATAAAAAGTAATATAAAACATGACATAAAAAAACTAGGAAAATTGGATTTTAATAATACAATTTTACTTAGTTGGCCGATAATAATAGGGAACACGAACCCCCCCCCCCCCTAATAATACGAGTTTTCAAGATATTGGATTTTAATGATACCACGTTAGTTTTTTTACTAACGGTATTAGTTTGTTGCTGACGTGACATATATTGAGGGACTGTTTTTGTAATTTCTAAAAACGGAGGGACTTATTTCTAATTTCTATAAAATAATTTTGAAAAAGAAAAAAAGGAAAAAAACACAGTCCCGTTCTCCACTTCTCCGGCGAACCTCGATGACCCTCCTCCTTCCCCGACCAAACTCCGGCGACCCCTTCGTCCTCCGATTTTCCTGACGGGGACCATCATGGCCACAGGGAGCTACCAACCTCCGACCTCACTCCCCCCCCCCCCGTTCATTTCCTTCTTCCTCTGCCGAAAACTCAGCGACCTCCTGACTTCGCAGCCCCCCTTCTCCTTCGTAACCGGCAACCTCCCCTGCCGAACCTCTGCAACCTCAGCGAACCCCTTACCTCGTTCCCCCTGTCTTCTCCGACCTCCAGCACCGCTCCGGGCGACCTCGCACACTCCTCAAATTAAAGACCCAACAGCAACCACTTTACCCTCCAACCCTCTCCATTCAACCACCCAGCGACCCTGCTCCACCTCGCAACCCCCTAGCCGCATTCCCTCTCTTTTTTTCCAATCGTGACAGCCGCATAGGCGGTGGTGCCACTGTGTGCTCGAATTTAGGCGATGACGGTGGTGGGTTCATTCTCAACGTTCGATTCCGATGACCATGATGATGAAGTTGGAGGACCCATTTTATAAAAATTACAAAAGCAGCCCCTGCATTTTAATAACTTGATTAAAAAAACACATAGAATGTCATGTAAGTAGCCACGTCAGCAACAACTAACACCGTTAGTAAACAATATAATGTATCATTAGAATCCAAATACCTTGAAAACTCGTATTATTAGGGGGAATTTTCGTGTTTCGTATTATTATCGGCCAACTAGATAAAACTTGTATAATTATAATTCAATTTTCCAAAAAGCTAAAATAAAACATGACATAAAAAATAAAAAAAGATTTTTAAACTAAAATAAACTTAGGGCAAAGCACATTTTTCATTCACTTCTCGTTCTGCGTTTAAAAAAAAAAATTCTAGTTCTGGTCTGTAGTCTCTCAAGATGATTGATATTAAGGATGATAGGTTTATAATCTTTCAACTTCAGTCGGTGTTTCTTTATGTCGATCTTTTCTTGTTGATAGTCATTAAATTTCCTAATTTCAACCACCAAATCTTGAGCCACTTCAGTGTTGTCTTTAGCCGCACCTTTGTCTTTTACTTTGCTTCGTTTGATCGGTCTTGCTAAATCTTCATCCGATGGTTATCATTCCATTTGAGCTAGGTTAGTCAAACGTCCTATACTGATCCTCTTTCAACATAAGCGTGTGAAACTTGTTACTAATGCACATTCAAAACGCCACATTAGGTTGAGCGTTAATTAAAAAATGTAATTTTGTGACACCCACTCCTAGACTTGGCACAAGAAGGGGTCACGCGTCGGATTTACTCATGAACACAAGGTACAACAGAGATAATAAAAGCAGCGGAAATTTAAAACTTTTTATTTAATATATATTGCCAAGTACAAGTATGATAAGTTTACTACAACGGTTATCTAAAACTATAAAAGATAACATTTATTTAGATATTTATCTACATTACTATGCCAGCATGCATGTAGCTCTATTCCAACAGCTTGCCCACCTCACCTTGCTCAGACTTTAGGTTTTCCCTTTATGTTTGAATCCTTAACGTCACCTGATATACATACTTTAAAGGATCAGCTTACGCTGGTGAGTTCTACATGTTTCTAAAAACGTTACCTTTTCTCGAAAGTTTATTCCAACGCTTAGGCCTAACGGCCTCATTTATCAGGTATAAAACATAACAGCGTTATACCAAAACATTTCATTCTTTCACATTTATCAGATATAAGACATAACAGATTTATACCAAATCATTCATTCATTCATTCAACTAAGCATTGTCTATTGGAACCACGTTAGCTCCTTGGACAACCGTCATCACCCGAATATCAGTCATAGAGTAACCGTTGCTACCCCGGGGAAACGTCATTCCCCGCTTTTAGTTGTACAAGCACAATCTTCCTTCTTACATAGATAATCTTTTGCTTAGATTTTAAAACTAACCCCAAGGGTTATTTTCTTTATCTGGAAAACTAAATTTCATTTTTTAAACTTTATTTGGAAAAGTTTAATATCTTTATTACCCGTGCATTATAACCTTCCCGAAAAGAGTTCATAGCAGGTAGTAATAACTTTAAAACAGTCATAAGCATTATCACATTTCACGTAGGTGTATTAACACAGAACATGCAAACGTTATATCAAATACTTTAAAAGTAATAACTTTCCGTGTATATAAGCCCGAAAATAGTAAAACATTTAAAATATTTTAAAGGGGGCTCATAGAACTTACGTTATTCTCTTAAACCAATTAATTCAGTCAGAACCTCCTTTACGTCTTCCAATTTAACCTAATTGCGTATTATATGATGTTAACGCAAGGTTTTATATAATAAACACTTCTTATGTTTATTTTAACACTTTATTTACTTAATAATATTATATTATTAAGTTTATTTAATTTTAAGGGTCAAAATGACCAAAATGCCCTTTAGGCAATTATCCTTTTCTTTTAAGGATAATACAAAGACGTGCATTCTTATAAGTAAACGCTCACTTCAAGATCGTCCAGTGAGGTATGCCAGTTCCCAGTTGGGATTTATGCGACACTCTCGCTTTGCCAAAAACCACAGTGTACAGGCGCTTACCTTTCCGGTCCGCACGAACTTCTAAATATCCGATTAATTCGATATTTTAAATACTTGATTATTTATCCAATTTAATTCCATATATACTTATATTATATGAAAACATGTTATCATTCCAAAAATCAAGCCCCCATACCCTTTGGATTATTTTATATTAAATAATCATATTTAGAAACCCTAATTTCTTGAATTTATCGTTTTATTATCAAAACTCATTTTTAATTCAAACCAAATTAGGGTATTATGCATTATAACATTTTATAATATCCTTTAAAAGATCAAAGCTTAATTCAACATCGTTTAGTCAATTTGGGCAGAGTAACGTTATGAAAACCCTAATTTTAACCCGTTAACGAAACCTCTACCAAAACTTTTCCAATTGTGAAATAAACTTAGGGCTTTCTTAAAACACGTTATTTTAGGATTATCTACAAAAATTCAGACCCTAATTCCCACCCGATCACCCAATTTTGACAAAACAAACTTAAAGACCCTAATTTTAACACATTTTTTAAAATCATACCTAGAGACCGAATTTGCAAAACTAAGAAAGGTTATTGTTAATCATACCAAAAGAAGCTTGACTGCAAAAATTCAGATCCAAAGCCTTCACCGTTTGTGAGAATTGCTCCTTTGAAGATTTCAGCAGAAAAGAGGGTTTTTAGGTGTTGAATTCGTGAATTGGTGAAAAAACTCGATGGATTGGATCCGTTATTTATACAGTTCGAGGTCGCATGAGAGTCTACTACGTGTCCCTAGTGACTAATCGCTTTAAAATGACACGAATTCGATCAAACTTGGCCTCCACGTTCGTGACTAAGGTGCTGGTCGCAATCTGTGTCCAGAATTGGGCGGCGGTACGTGACACCCGGCCTCCGACCTAGGCGATATGCGACAGACTTTCAGGTTTTGACAGTTTTGGTCCTTGTACATTTATATACAATTTAACCCTCAGATTTCTACCAAGCTGTTATTTTATGCATTAAAACATTTAAGGGTACATTTATAAAAGTTTATAAGGCTCGGGACACGCTCGATGATATATGTATACATACGTTTCATATCTTTCAATTATTGACACTTTTAGTCCCTTAACTTTTGTTTTAGGCTTATTAGCCTTGTATCTTTTGATGTGGCTATCATTTTATGTTCCATAACCTTATTAAACATAATTCTAACATTCTAGAGGGTTCGGTTTATGTATATTAATATATATATATATACATATATTTACATAGTTTACACTTTCTACCTTTCTAACTTTGCAATATTCATCATTTTATGTCACGAATCATGTTAGGACTTATTCTTACTATATTTTAAGCCTTAAAATACTTATGAGAATTATAGATACGTATAATATCCGTATGGCTTATAACTTTGCTTAAATTACGCTTTTGGCCCTTTTACTTTTCCGTTAACTATTAACATGCATTTCTATACATGTTTTCCTATCAATGGTTTATGCTATTCACATAAGCATGTATTCATGATTTAAACATGTATACGAGACGTAATCATTCATGTCTCATTATTTCTAAACCCGTTTATCATACAAACACGTGTTTTATTCATTTATTACCATTTCTAACACGTATTTTACAATAAAGCACATAGGTAAACATATTAAGATACATAATTACCTAAACGAAAATATCGGGGTGTTACAAATTTATGCAATTTATATAACAAAGTAAAACTTACCGATGATTATTGGATCCTCCGACACATCAATATACGCCCACACCAAAGTTAACTATTCGGCCGAGTTCCATCATTGTGTCACTCAAACCATGCTCGAAGAACTACCTTCAGCCTACCCCTTATCTCTTCTCTGTTTAGGTTGTGAGGCCTATTTCTTCGTTATTTTTGTTGTGTTTCTGGAACACACTCAATGTCGGGTTCGGTTTTGGGTTGGTGGTTGACCCTAAGGAGCAAAACAAGGTAGAAAATGGTGTTTGCCTTTGTGGGTTTGTGGTTCCATCACCGGTCAGTAACCCGGGTTTTGGTTGAGTAGAAAGGTATTCGTTTGTTGCAAATAGAAATTCCACGGATTGTTCTTTGAATCATTATGATTCTTTTTGGTGTATGAGTAAGATGAATGTGTTAAAAAAGTGAGAGAATATGGAGCAAAAGAGAAGTTGCGAGTGTAAAAAATTATGATTTGGTATTGATATTTAAAATGATGGATTTGAATTTCATTAAATAATTAAAAGTCCTCTAATTTTTTTTAGCGTTGTAACGGTCCGAGCTTTATCGTTGTGTCACTCAGACCATGCTCGAAGAAGTACCCCCCCCCCCCACCCCCTTTTCTTCGTTGTTTCAGCTGTGTTTCTAGAACACACTCACCGTTCGGTTTGGTTCGGGTTCAGCTCCGGTTTGGGTTTGAGTGAGTATATTATCCTCAAAGGAGAAAAAGAATGTGAAAAAATTGATGATTATGTTTGTGGGGATTGTAGTTCCATCACCGGGGGGTAACACCGATTTTGGTTGAGTAGAAACGCATTCGGTTGTTGCGGATAGAAGTTCCACCAATTGTGTTTATTGGATTATTTTGATTTATTTTGGTGTAGTGAGTAAGATGAATGTGTGAAAAAAACAAAGAATATAGACTAAAAGAGAAGTTGCTATTGTAAAAAAATTATGATTTCATGTTGATATCTAAATTGGTGGATTTGAAATTAATTAAATAAGGGTCGTGCTAATAACATAGGAGGTTTTCATTTTGACACAGGATCCAAACGATCGTTTGGTGGAAAACGGGCGTTTGGCATTGATGCGGAAAACGAGGCGCATTTGTCGTGTCTGAGAATGTTTGGCAACGGTCGTTTAGTCACAAACGACCGTTTGGATATTTTTTTACAATTTTTTTAATTCTAACAAATAAAGTCGCTAATTTGAAATAACACACCCACCCATGAGGCCATGATGTTGCAACTAGAATTTATTAAAAATTTCAAATTAACTGAAGAAAGTACAACGTAATTTATTTGAAATTCAAAATGCAGTCGAAGACAATACAAACGTAAACTCATCCAAACCGTTCCTGAAACTCTCTTACCCTCCTTTGTATAGACAATAACTCTTCCCGTGAACGTTCTCGATTAATCCACGACAATTCTCTGCATGTGTTGTATGTTAACTCGCTGCATGTTTCGTACACGCGTATATTCCTGTTATCGTTTCGGTTAATGTAAGAGAGTAGCATACCGACATCTGCATTGCTTCTTAACGAATACAAACCCCTGTCAAGATCATGGCCAGGGGTTTGAAAGTAAAGCCACATGTTGCTGAGATCTTCATACCCCATTTCTTGCATGATGAACCCCATATCAGAAAATTGAAAGGTATTGACGTTTAGGTAGTCAATTAAGAAGCGTTGACGGCTCTCGTATCTCCTCCATGGTAAAGCTATGAAATGACCGGAATAAAAGATTGTTAGGGTGAAATAATCCGGATTTCGTGAGTATATGTCATCAACAATCAACCCTTCTCATAATTATTAATCGAACGAATCGACCATGAATGTCTGTTGGTAGAAGTCATTGTTTTTTACACAGGATGAAGATTGTGAGAGATGAAATGAAGCTGCTATTGAATGTGGATTTTTTTAGTAGAATAATATAGCCTTGGACAAAAAAGACGTTGAAGAATAAAGTCGTTTGAAAATCTAACCGTTTGAAATGTAGCCGTTTGAAAAAATAGCCGTTTGAAAAAATAGCCGTTTGAAATGTATCCGTTTGAAAAAATAGCCGTTTGAAATATAGCCGTTGGGATTATAGACGTTAAGATTATAGCCTTTTGAAATATAGTTGTTGGGGTTATAGCCTATATATACTAGTTCTGGTCCACATAATGTTGGAATAATACATTCAATGGCAAATCAAGGAAACAATGGTTTTTATCCTTATATGCAGGAGTATGAAGACAACGGGGACATGAGTATGTCTATGGATGATTTTCTACGGATTATGAATGAAGCCCCCGATGATCTTCCAGCACTCCCGCTTTTCGGTGATCAAATGAATCCAATTGACGTTGATGAGTTTCCTGACGATTTTTTTTACCGTCAAGATGTTAACCCCGTTTCTGGTTACCCGCCACATCGTCCTCCGGTCAACCAGCGTCGTCCTCCGATCAACACAACTCGTCCTTCGGTTAACCCCCCTTGTCCTCCGGTTAATCCACGTCGTCCTCGGGTTAATCCGCGTCGTCCTCTGGTTAATCCACCTCGTCCTCCGGTTAATCCACCTCGTCCTCCGGTTAACCCCGCTCCCAAACAAGACTGGGACTTCCCCTGGAATCATTAAAAGTATGTTTAGGTTTATGATGTAATTTCCTATTAAAGTATTCTAGTCGGTGATGTAATTTTCAGAATAATTGTAGCTGATCTTCTATGCTATTATAACATCATTTAAGACTTGTTTCAATTGGAAATATAACTTTTTGCTTGGGATAAAGTTGTTCAAAATAGAGACGTTGGGAAAAGATAGTTTTATTATTTTTTTTTTTTGAAAAATTTGAAATATGGTTTTATTTCAAGGATTTTGATGGTTTTATATGGCCTTTTTAAGGCTTTTGAAATGAAATTTATTTTTTTACTATTTCTGATTGTCACGAAAATTTGTTTATGAGTCATAAATAAGTTTTTAAGGCGTATTGTAATAATATCGTTTGATTTTTCAAAATTTTATATTTTACATGTATTTTATTTGTCATTACAACAAATTTGAAGTAATTTCTGAAGAAAATAAGGAAAATCCAGTTTTTTGTCAAATTTTTGATGGTTTTATGTGGCCTATTTATCTCCTATTTAAAATTTATTAATTTTTTTGAATTTTACTAGAAAATCAGGAAAATAAGATCTTTGTCAAAATTTCGATTAAGTTTTTCATAAGTTTAACATAGGCAATACATTTCTTATGATATTAACATGTAAATTAAAACGGCTACATATTCATACGGTTAGATTTCAAACAAAAATAACATAATAACACATTACCATAAACCATTTGTTAATATAACACCAAAAAAAAGTTGATAGTTTGTTACTAACAAACACATAATAACAAATGAAACATAAACCTACAGCTAAGGAGCATGATCGTCCTGGTCATCCATCTCCTGGTCGGCGTCAGCATTCGGGTCCACAAAGGGCTCTAGAAGAGGCGGTTGGCTGAAGCACCACACCGCTCCTATCCGCCAGACGCTGCATACTCTCCGCCGTCCACGCGTTGAACGCGATATCGTGTCGTAGTAAGTGAGTCACCTCACGCAACTGGCGAAGAGTCTCCCGCATAAACTCGGGAGTGGGTGCAACCGGTGGGATGATGACATCTGGATGTATCTCAGGAGGTGGCGGTGGTGGTGGATCCTGGCCCGCGGCCTGTCCCTGCTGTGCGGGCTGTCCCTCCTGTGCGGCCGCATCCTCCGTACCTATCTGCTGCAAGTAGGCCATCCGAGCCACATCGGCGTCCTGGGGTCCATTAAACACATGCATCCCCCCGTCTGCAAAATAAAACAAACGTTAGTAAACATATTAGACAACAATATATATTGTAATTACCTAATTTTCATACCTGCGGTCCATCCATAAACACCATCCCCACCGGCATCACTATATGCATGTTCAGAGCTACCTGAATATTTAGACATGCCCAATGTATCTGTGGACTCAGCCCAGCTATCACCTCCGGTGTAAGAAGCCCCATATTCACGGCGATGGCCGTGATCATGCCACCGCATACGATGGGGCTCTCAGACTGAAACACAAGTTCGTTAGTTTTGTAAATATTAACAAGTAAAACGTAGAAATAATATGTAAAATTATTTACCGAAAATGTATGGAGGTTTCGGAAGTAGGCGGCAAGACACCACGCCAGGTTGCAGCGGCGCCGTTGGATCACCGAACGCAAGTAGAAAAGATCAAGCTTGTTGATCTGCTCGAGGGTCTGATTCCGAGCCTGGATAGACCTCGCAATGCACCGATACAGATACCGGTACAGCGGGTCAAAAAGTGCAGACGCCCGGTTCATGCGTCTAGGATACCCGGCGGACGGAAAACCATACTGCCCCTAGCCACGTAAGGCCACCATGTGGTCAGTGGCACAGGCTCGGACTGAACCTCTAAGCTCCACCAACGGATGTCTATCTCCTCCGGATCGTACAAACGTGTACACTCTGCCGCCCCTCCCAATGCCTCAGTTCGTCGTAGCGGTAGTTAAAATTCTCCGGCGTGTTAGCGTTTATTACTTTGCTCCACAGCTTTAAAAACCGTTCCCATCCAGGGCCGTCAAACCCTTTATTGCATTTTTTTTAAGATGTTTTGCTCTATGTGCCATCTACAGAGGTTATGCTTCGCGGGCGGAAATACCTGGCCGCAAGATTTGACAAGAGCTATGTCTCTGTCCGTGACAATTACGTTTGGCTCTAGCCGTTTGTCTCCGATGGTTTCCTTTAGCCGAGACAACATCCAGGTAAAGTCTTCCTGTCGCTCCTGGCTTATGAAGGCGCTGGCGATAAGAAACGAGACACCTGTTGACGTAACTCCAACCATCTGAACGTATGGAAACTTGTAGACGTGTGTGCCATACGTAGCGTCTATGCCGAGGATATGCGAGAACACCCTCCACCATTTATACGATTGCTTGTGTACAAAGAATACCGCGTCAACTTTATTTGTTCCTGGTGCTGTTCGATCGCTGTAAATGTACCCACCTTTAGAAAGGAGAGAGAAGAAAGCTTGCATCGGGGTATCACCAATCCTGTCTTCACCTTTAATCCTTTGTAACAGGTTATACAACGTCCTTTTGCTGGATACGTTCTTCGGGTTGTTTTTCTTTATTTCAGTCAACATGTGACGCGGCCGCATCTTTTGACAACATCTGCCTCACATGAGCAGTCTCCCCGTCATTAAACTTCATTGCCATTGGATGACCCTCTAGATCCGCCGACGGTTCGTGGTTATGTTCATTGTAACAGCCCAGACCCGTCGCAACCAAGATATTATCCGCTTTGGCAGCCGGCATGCCCTCAGGCATCCGCCCCTCACGGTTTTTAAAACGCGTCTTGGTGGGGGAGGTATCCCCACCCTTATAAAGGCATGCTTAGTTCTCCTCCCCACCAATGTGGGATGTTACAATCCTCCCCCCTTAGGGGACCAGTTACTATCAAGATGGATATCAAAGCCATTCATATGAGTATGGTTATCAACACCAGGATCAAAGGGAAGAAGTTAGTGCTCAACTTAGTGAAATTCTGGAGGCCCTAAAGAGAATGAAAAATAAATTTGATATCCAAGAAGAGAGGCACAAGGCATTGTCAAACCAAGTGGCACAACTGGCGGAAGACATGGCCAATCAAGAAATCGAATCATGGGAACAACCACCCAAAGAAGAAGAAGTTTGGGAGGCGACTGATGTGATGATTGAGGTTGAACAAGCAGTGGCGCCTTCAGAAGATGAGGTTGTTGAGGAGAGAGCAATAGAGGTTGAGAGTAGCATGGAGCAAGCTGGTTGTGAGAGTGTGGCTGAAGAAGTGACTGAAGATGAGCAGGTAAATGAGATCCCACAAGGTAATATTGTTTCCCCTCCTTCTTTATTTATTTTGCAGGTAAGTGAAGAAAAACCGGTGGAAAAGAGGAAGGTGGAGGCAATTGATGTTGGGCAGATACCAATCAATAAAAAACTCCGCAATGATGACTTAGAGGTGTCACGTGTGCAAGTGCAAGATTGGATGCGACATATCAACTACCGAGCATACGTGGGCAATTCGGCAGGTAAGTGTTCGATTCATGACAAATTTGTTTTTAATTTTTGGTTTAATATTTTTCACATGGCAAGCATAAAGAGAAAAATTAGAAGACGTGTGAAATATCGAGCTTTCATCGCTAATGTACTTGGTAAGTGTGGCCTGAAGAAAGTGAAGAGGCGAGTCAAATACCGAGCGTTCATTGGTAATTCGGTAGGAAAATGTGAATTGAGACCACCATGAAGCAAATCAGGTAACGGTCTGGCTGAAGACCTAAAACTTAGCGCTTTCGGGAGGCAACCTGAGAACTTTGTGGGTGTGTTTACTAGAAACCCTCACGAGACTTCACTCGTCCACTCGGGCTACCGAGGGGTTTAAAAGGCTTGTTGCATACGCTAAATGCAACCGTGATTCCTACGAAATGTGTTTGTAGTTTTGTAGTTGCTTGGCAAAGTGCAAGTGTGGGGAGGAGTCATGGGAGTTCCAGCTATATCAAACATGTTTCTAACTACAATCAGGTCGATGTACTCTTTCCATACTCTTGTACTTTACTCTTGCAAGTTTGTTTATTTTTATTTCTTATTTATTTTTGTTGTTTCTTTAGTCACATTGAGGGCAATGTTGAACTCAAGTGTGGGGAGGGGAATAACACGTAGTTGTGTTTATTTTTTGTGTGTGTTTAAAAAAAAAAAATTATAAAAAATTGAAAAATGTCTTTGGAATAACTTGCAAAAATCATGGAAAATGATAGTACAATTGGGAATCGGTTTTCAAAAATAAAAATAGAGAAAGAAAAGGGAAAAGTGGTAGGAAAAGGAGAGAATGGAAAACATGACTAATCCGTGATGTGTCGGTAGGCCCAACTGATCTAGGAATAGCTTAAACTGCCCACTGTGTTTATTGTTGTATAAATATGTAATTAAATCAGTCTGCTAGTGGGTTCCCATTTTAGGGGTGATAGGGAAAATGAAACTGATGATTAGGAGGAAAAAGACTACTTTAAATTAGAGACTTATATGTCCTTAGAATAACCTGGCACGTTATGATCTTTTTGCGAAAGCAAATCCGAGAAATAACGGCGCCCCATCTTTCCATCTTTTGAGCATATTAGGTAAATAATTTGGTTAATAATTTTAGAGTGAAGGGACAAAATACTCATGTACAAACTAAGGATAGTATCCCGTGGTGCGTGCCTCTGATGATGTTCTGGATCTCGCGGGCAAAATACTCATGTACGAGTTTGGGGATAGCATCTCGCAAAGAGTACCTCTGATGAGGTTCGTTGGTAATCATAGTTAAAATTAACCAATTATGAAAAAAATTGAAAAAAAAAGAAAAAAAAGAAAAAAATAGAAAAGAAAAAGAAAAACAGAGAAAAAAAATAGTTAGATTAGAAAATAAATGCTCAAAAACTCCATTATCCATATATTCCATCATTCTGTGGACATATGAGTATCTGGTTTAAAGGCGGGTGGGGAAAATCTAAAAATATCATCTTGAGTACCCTTTGTTTTGACTGAATTTGATTCGGAAGTAGGTTGAACTTGAACTTTCTTAATGTGGGACACATAGGCAGATTGATAACTCTATTCGGTAAATTATAAACACTTTGGGGGCGAAACAAAAGGTCAGTGGTTGGGTTTAGTCGGACCGAAATACTGGCAATTGCAGTTAGTTTATGTGATTACATTATGGTCTTGTGAAATTGAAATGGTTGATAATTTGAAAAGTGGAATGATTTTGAAACTGGTTTCCGGTTATGATTCCATGGCAGTTTTTCCGGGACGAAAAAAGATAAGTGTGGGGATGTGATGAGTGGTGTAAAAGTGCATTTTATTTTATATTAATCATCCCCTAAATGCACCAATGTGAGTAGAAAATATATTGTTTTGATCGGTTTTTATATTTTTATAGGTTATGAAGATAACGAGCTAATTCAGTACGAATAAGTTTAAACGAGATGATTAGCGGGTCTAGACTTCAAACTGTTTGTTACTTATAACAGGTTTGGAGTAAATTAGAGAAAGAAGAAAATAGAAGATATATATTGGTGAACTGATTTTTGTTGTCTACAAATCAAACCATGTGAATTGTTGAAGTGAGCATATCGAAAATATGACTACAAAATTCATTGGGCTTCTCAGCCTACTTCCATGTTTGCTAACTAAAATGTTCACGTGGGCTATGAAGCAAAAGGAGGACATAAAATAGAGGGTTTCACGTGGGCCATACTTTAAGGGGAATAAAAGGAGATCATAAGATATTAAAAGGGTTGGAGGAGACGTGTCCAGGGGCGGAGAACCCTTAAGAGGGATTCATTCCAGATCAGAGGGGATTCGACAGCAGCCATTCGGCTGCTTTGGTTTTTGACGCACGAAGTCAGAGAGAAATAATTTTCTTTCGAGAGTTTTCTTAGTTTTTTTTTAATTTCAAACATGTGTGTGATGATTTTGATGTCCGGCTAATTGCCGAGTGATTACCGACGGTGAACGGTTAGTGTATTACTATTCTTTTCAGTTATTCTTTGTCTATTTTCTGATTCTATAAACATAGTGACAATGTTTGATTCATATGGATGTTCAGTTTAATTATATTTATCTTGCGTTTTGATTGCATATTTGCCCCCTGCTCCCGGACTACCTTTCATAGCATAGCTCTAGGACTATACTTAGCACTTGTGTGATCTGAATGTTTGGTTGAATTAAGTTGAACTGATTAACTGAATTGGATTAGAAATTAGCTAACCGGGATCCTGAGGTTGTCACACTTTAATTTTCTGTTTTCTCGTTTAAATCAAACTTAGTTTCTTTTAGTTTTTAATCCATTCAAATTAAACAGCTAAGTGGCATTTAGGGTAAAGTAATTTAGGTTTACTTTAGTTAATCTAGGTTAGTGACAGTAATTTAGATTTAGGTTATTTAACTTAGTTAATTAATTAGGTAGTAAAAAGCTGAAATCACTAGTAACCACCAACTCCCCTGGATTGATACCCGACTTACCCTGTCTATAGGTAGTTAGGATTATTTGTATAGCGGTCACGACACCCGTTATCAATCGGTCGTGTACACCTCAGGGCCATCGTTGTTATTGTTGTTGTTGTTGCTATCGATGTTGCCGTCGTAGTCGGCGCCTCTATTGTTGTTGTTGCTCTCATCGGCGTAATCCCCGTAATTACCACAATAGTTACCTCCATAATTATAATTATCTTTGTGATTATAATTATAAGGCTTATTGGATTTAAATAATCCAAACTATTCATAATTGGCCAATAATAATTCCAACTGAGTAAATGTTTTTTAACGAGCTCAACTTTGGGACTATTTTCCTCTGGCAATCCCAAACTAATGGATGACTAACTCCGTTAGTGTTTTTGCTGACGTGGCAACATAAGAGGGGCATTGTGTAAAAAGAAAAGACGAGGGGCCTAATTGTAACTTCATAAAACTTATAAATTAAACCTACCAAAACACTCGGAAACCTCATCAGGCATCACCATGACTCCGGCGCCACCATGACTCCGGCGACCTCCTCAGCCGGCGCCACCATCACTCCGGTGGTCTCATCCGCCGTCATCGCCACCACTCCAACGACCTTCTCACCGGTAGTGCTCACTCTCTATCTCTCCTTCTCGCTCTCTCTCTCTCTCTCTCTCTCTCTCTCCTGTGACCTACGCCATCGCCAACACCACCACCGTGAGATTTCCGGAGAAGAAACCCAGAGAAAAAACTGGTGGTGGTGGGTTTTGTTACCGAGGAGAAGAAACAAGGGTGGTGGTGGTGGGTTTCCGTTACCATAATCAGCGACAGGATGGAGGTGAGCTCAAGGCTACCGTCACCGGTGGAGGCGAGCGAAGCAGCGACGTCGCGTGCTCTACTTGGGTCATCGGGAACCGGAAAAAAAGAGAAGAGAAGAGGGAGAGGAGGTCATCGGTTCTTTCTATGGTGTCGTTGGAGGGAAGGAGCGAGGGGGGGGGGGGGGAGGACCGCCGTTAGGGTTTAGTAGGGAGGGGGGGGGGCTAGAAATCGATTGGAAGGGGAGGAGGCTGGAAATCATCACGGTGGTGAGTGAGGATGGTGACGAAGGTCGCAGGTGGTGGTGGTGGTGGGTGGTGGTGGAGGAGGTGAGGTTGGGTTGAAGGTTAAAAAAAATTATAAATGACCCCTTGTTTTTTTTTTTTTTTACAAATAACTCTCATATTGCCACCTCATTTGCCACATCAGATTAAAATGCCACCTAGACATGCCACCTAATCAAAAGTTAACGGAGTTAGTCATCCGTTAGTTTGGGATTGCCAGAGGAAAATAGTCCAAAAGTTGGGCTCGTTAGAAAACATTTACTCAGTTGGGATTATTATCGGCCAATTATTGATAGTTTGGATTATTTAAATCCAATAAGCCTAATTATAATTATATCCATGAATATAATTAACTCTGTGATTATCTTCGCTGTTAGTACCACCAGGGATGGAGTTATCACCTCCACTATTACCACCGGGGATTGAGTTATCACCTCCAGTAGTTCCACCGGATGTTTCATCGTTATCAAATATGTAGTTGAACCACGACATTACTTGCGTATTTATTTGGAAATTCACAGACGATATAAGACAATGAAATTGAAATACTCACGTCCTCGTTTTATAACCAAAATTTTCATACGTATAGAAAACCAGCGAAATATTACGTCGAATCAATCGAATCGTTAATTCAACTTTGAAATGCGTAATTTTGTCCATGGAATCTCACAAACGGTCGTTTGTGGCCAAACGACCCTAGAAAGTGATCGTTTGTCTCCAAACGGTCATTGCTAAAAGGATAACTCACATGCTCTCTCAGCTTTTGTAAACCGAAAATAATACACACATACCAAACGATCGTTTTGTATCAAACGACCGTTTTGACGAAACATGAACGATCGTTTCTTTCAAAACGGTCGTCGAAAACAATTCTCTCGTACCTAGTTTTCCGGACCAAAACCAAACGGCCGTTTGACCACAAACGACCGTATGCAATCTCTGTTAAAATTAATTCTTCCTGTGTCAAAATTAGGTTCCTTAAATAATTGAAAGTCTTTTATTTATTTATTTTTAACCGTTGTAACGATCCAAATTTTGATAAGGGAAGACTTTGTTTTATTTGAAATCAAGTCGTGTTACGCTCCAAAATTTCTTTAAAAATCAAGTTGTATCAGTTATAGTTTTACTTCGTTTCTTGCGGTTTCATATTTTTAAGATTAGTACAGTTTCTGCAAATTTATTTTCATGTTTTCTCATTCTCATTTATTTTTACGTTGTTATAATTATTGTATGATTTTTGTATATGCCCTTGCGACACACTTTTTTTTATCTACGTTTCAATATTTAAAACCAGAACACGATAACCTAATATACTTTCTTTTTATATATTTAACCACGCCAAATCATTGTCACACACGGTTACAACCATTATTTATACTATTTATACTCCAAACTATATATGGTGGAAATCATAAAGATTATTATGTTTATATTTATAACTTTCATAATTTTCATTCTTATGAAGTTTTTGTACTTTCCATAAAGTATTCTTATTTCTTTATAACTATTCTTTCTTGTTACATTCTTCTTTATAAGTATTCTTTTCTGTTACATCCTTCTTTATAAGTAATTTTTTTTTGTTTTGTTTTTGTAACAGCCTTTGATATGCTTTTCAATTCTTCTTATCTTCGTCGCCCACCGCTTCCACTTTCACGTTGGCAGTTATAGTAGACAGCGGCCACAGGAGATCCAAGGTTGTAGAGCTCTGCAAAGTCTCTTGTGCTGAAGTTCTGTCGCCACCCCGGGGCGTAGACAGTTTGTCGACCCAACTGTCGGAACAACACGAAAACCATACGATGAATTCCCATTGATGGTCTTGGACTCTCGTAGCACACCACTTCTTGACCTACACTCGATTCACAATAATAATCAAATTAGATGCTGCAATCTACACGTGCATAAATGTTTGAGGTGACTTTTGTTTTTGAAACGGGTAACATGCCACCCTATATATGGTTAAAATAAACCCGAATGTTCGTCTGTCCGTCAACACCTTGAACAACGTCTGACTTTTTAAATTTAGTCAAATTTTGCAAAGAGTAAGACGGCCATATGAAAAAGTTGAATGATCATTTAGAAAGTTTGATTTAAGTTTTATTTAGTCAAACTTTAAAAAAGTAGAGTTTAAAAAGTTAATATCATATGAAAATGTTAAATATCGAATGAAAGTGTTGTGGACCATGTTCAAAAGGTGTGAGAACTATGACCCCATTTGACATTATTCATAAATGCCTGGCTAGCAATAGTCAAACATTAAACTTTAAAGTATATTGTAATGTAATATACTATACACGAGGTTTTAGAAGAATGATAGTTATAATTATTTAAAAACATGTTCTACATGTTTGATGCTTGTGATAATAAGACGTTTATATTTTAGTTTAACCTAAAAAATAACATCGTTCGAGATAAAGAAATTTAAAGCATACTTAGTAACTTGGCTGTATTTGATTAGGTTTTTGTTTCGATATATTATTTTTACTTAGAATAGACTATGCGTAACCATCTCAATTACTTGTCGTATCTCCTCCCCTAATAAAGGTTTTTAAATATATACGGGAGATGATTTTTATTAAAAAATACCTTTTGTCTAAAAGAAACAAATATAAAATAAAAAGATTTCATTGTATTTACATGAGAACTTGAGGTGAGAAGTGAGCACGTAAAAAACAAAAAATGAAGATACTTTTAAGAGCGCCCATATTCTTTTTACTTGCTTTTGAACGGAAATGATTCTTAATATTAACACCGACTCCTTTATAAAATTCCTATGCTTTGTTGAATTAATCCTCACCAAGCTAGGTGGGTGAATAATCAAAGAAAAAGAAAAGAGGTCAAAATTGTTTTTACTAAATGGGTAGAGATAATCTAGGTTTAGCTATTTGATTGATTTAGTTTGATGTGCTTATAATTACTTTTTTATATGTATTTTTAAAATATGAACTTAAAATCTATTAGTCGGAGAGCCACTACTTTAGCACCAAGCTATTTTTTTTAAGTACATATAGTTTAATTTCTAATTTAATAGATTGAGTTTAGATTAGAATTGCTTAGGTAACACGTACATGTTTAACGTACATGTTTAGTATAAATAGAGGATTTAGGGTATTTGTAAAGTATGGTTTTTGTTATTTGAGAAGGAAAGAAGAGTCTTAAAGAGTATATGCGAGTACAAGAGAGAAGAGTTACATGGTGAGTTTAAGACAATATCGATCAGGTCGGCTAAGACAAATGTCTATTTGACTGAGCAGGGTTAGATCCAGAAAGAATGTACGATAACGGAGATAACGGTCCGATGATCAAAGTAAAAGAGTCACATTTATTATTTGCAACTCAAGACCTAATGAACACGTTAGAATTAAGGGGATGTTAGATTTATCCTAATAGGTGTAAAGAAAAGAAAAGAAAATTGGTTTTAGTTAACCTAATTGCTTTAATTTAGTTTTCTAAATTAGATTAGGATGCATTTACTTTTTTTATATAATGTTTAATTATAAAGAGGCGTATGTACGTGTAGAGACTTTTTTTTCAATGTGTGAGTTCAATTAATAAAGAGAGAAAAGAATCTTGGTAGAATTTCATATAAAATATATGGCTGATTTTTATGTTATTATTGAATCTAGACCAACATTATGCTATTATGTTACCAATTATTGCATAATTGGAAGTTCATAGACCAAAAAAGAAAAAAATATATTGAGCACACACTCGATCATTAACGTATAATAAAGTTGCAAACAATTTAAATAGTTTGGTTGTGAAATGAAAAAGCAACTTACCAAAACGTGCTCCTGTTGTTGCGGGAATATCAGTCACCAACCTATGTTGTTTGCAGAGAATAAAGTGTCAAAACAAAAGAATACAAAGATCTGAATCAACATAAAATATGAGATTGAAAAGTTGTATGCAGTTTTATTATGCCAAGAATATATTTCCTTTAAATTTATGTATTATATATATAAGTTTTTTTAACAGCTAAATCACCACATACCTCTCTACTTTATTGATTATCAAACTATCTCTTTAAGAAAGTATTATACATATAATTTTCAAAGTAAACATGCCAACAAAGCACTCCTTAAGCATACACAACTTGTTTCTCATTCCATTTTTATAATTTAACTAGAAAAAACTATTTTTTTTTAAATTTTATCTATTACTTTCTAAAACTCATATCACATTCCCTATATCTATTTGATTATCTGTATTCAATTAAACAACCTTTCTTTATCCTTCTTCTAATCAATTTTCTCTCTACCACTTACATGCCTTTACTAAAAAAATATATGAAATCATGAATATGAAAGTAAATAGTACAAAATCAAATATAGGGATGGGTTTAGTGTCACTTACCTATGACATTTTATATAAAATCCAATAGATATTTGTAACGTGTTTTCATTCCAAAGAAGAATTATATAATTTGTTAAAAGTAAAAAAAAAAATGATCACCAAAACGCCTATGGCCCTCATCGGATTAAATTTTAACAGAAAATTAATAACTTTATTGTAAGTAACAACTTACCAATGCAAGTATTCTCTAAGGTTAGGATCACTTGGACTTGGAGCATCAGGATCAACCATAACCTACAACATCAATAATGTAACTATATTGAACTTACTAATTCTCCTCAAGAGGATAAAAAGAAATTAAAAAAACAAAAAAAAAAACATGAAGAAACCGAAACCAAACGCACCAAAGTGTGAAAAGCACGCATGTCGTCTCCTCCAACATTGACCCTAGGCTGGTTCACAACCTGGGAGGGTCTTAGCATGCACCCGTTGGCAACTTCCCTATCGTTATAAGAAACGGTAAGGTTAATCGACCTGGTGAAACTGTCGAGAACATCACCTATCACACGTCCGACCACCAACGGGTCTCTCTCCCTCCTAGTCATGATATAACAAAATATGAATTTTGGTGAGTTTTATGATGGGGTTTGAATGAATTATAGCATAGGTGGTGGTATTTATAGGAGTCTTTGGAGTTTAGAAACATAGTATGTGGCTTCACAAATATATTCTGTTTGAGATGTGATGAGTTGAAGATACAAGTATTCTCATATGTAAGATAGAGCAGTGGAGAAAGTAGGGTTATAGAGGGATCAAATCCGTTATGCAAGGAATCTTGTACTATGTATATGTGGTATGTCATCAAAACAAATATTCAATTCTATGGTTAGTAATTACTTCTGTGTGAATCCTTCTCCAAAGGTGGAAAGGGTAATTTGGATAGATATATGCATCATTATCTACTTGTTATCGGATTGCATTTATTGAATTTTCAAAAGCTTATCACTTTAAACCCGTCTAACTCAAACTCTTTGACTAAGAGACAAGTGTTTTTTTTTAAGTATATGGTACCTAGGTTTAGTTTATTGAATTTTCAAAACATTACCAGGATCCTAAAGTGCTTCTTTAATTTGATCATGGGGTCTAAAAGTAAATTAACTTGTTAGAAAGTAGAACATCAAAGTATATTTACTTGTAGCTTCTCAAAGCTATCGATTATGAATTTGCGGTTAATTTCTTATGATTTGAGCTCAATAATTTTTTACTAACCCAACGGAATCCGGATTACATTATAGAAAGTAGAAGATCAAAATAACCACACCATTCCATGTCACCAACTATATAAGGTGGCGTTTGGTTCACGGAATGTAATGTAATTAGAATTGTAAAGTTTTCCTTTTAAAGTTGTGCTTAAGTTAGGTAAGGAAAGAGTTTGGAATACAATGAATTCCTTTAATCAATGGAATTTGAGTTCATGTAACTTTCCTTCGTTAAAGTGAAGGATTTCTAAATTCCATTGAGTAAAGGAATTCATTGTATTTCAAGCCCCTTCCTTACCCGACTTAAGCACAACTTTAAAAGGAAAACATTACAATTCCAATTACATTACATTCCGTGAACCAAACGCCACCTAAGTGTTGTGGTTAAACTTTGGACTTAATTTTTGTTAACCCAGACTATAACATCATTCAGGAAAACATCGAACTTTTTTTTTTTGAACGGCTAACACACTCATATACATAATTAATCTAAATTACATCATTTTCAAGTTTTGAACTTGTGTCTCTACAAAAAAGGACATGATCTTACCACTAGACAACAACCTAAGTGGCTAAAACATCGATCTTGACTACACCATTCCATCATTTGGTTTATGTGTATTAGGCTATCAGTAATGAGGCTTGAAAAGGGCTTGAAAATGCATTTAGCGCCCCTTTCACGCCCCCTCCCACTACGCAGGGGCGCTAAAAGCAAAAAAATGGTGAAGGGCTTGAAAATTCTCACGTCGGAAGGGGGAGAGATGTGTGAGTGGTGGGGGCTTGATGGAGCTTGAAATGAAGATTAAACCACTACACCATTTATTGTTTTTCAAGCCCCTTGTTAAATGTCACTTCATGCCAACATGAGGGATTTGAAAAATCCCAACCACTACACATAGTCTAAATGCAAGTGAATTCGGGCACTCATTTATGGGTTATTTAGCATAAAAAATTCCAGATAAAATGAAAAAGAAAATAACAATTATAAGAAATCAAAGAAATTTAATATTCCATTAAAAAACTTGAAGATCCATTTTGTAGGCTCAAATGTAGTTATTAAAATCAAAGATAGCTATAACACATGCCCCACAATATCATAATCAACAATTTAGTACCATTTTTTTTTAGAAAATTGGATTTTAATAATCCCAAATTTCACCTATTAGACGAGATTAATCACACCTTTCAAAATGTTTCTCACCGAGTCCAAGTTTCAAACTATTTTCTCTCATTGATCCTAAACTAACGGTGTTAAGTTTGGGATCAGTGAGAGAAAATAGTTTGAAACTTGGGCTCGGTGAGAAACATTTCGAAAGGTGAGATTAATCTCGTCCAATAGGCGGTGAAACTTGGGATTATTAAAATCCAATTTCCTTTTTTTTTAATTTACATCATCATGGCCATAGAATCTTCATTTTGATATATCAAAGCTAACAAAAAACCAAAATTTAAGCATATTTGAGAAGCCACCCATCACAAACTTTTATTCAAACAAGCGATTGAAAAGATAAACGGATTAATCACGCCTGTGTTTGGACATGTTTGGAATCTAACAATTTTAGCTACTTTAATTTAAAACAAGCGATTGAAAAGATAAACGGATTAATCACGCCTGTCCAAACACATGAATGAAATCTTTACAATACCAGCTTCAAATGGTTGTACAGAACACATCAACAATTTTATTCAAACAAGCGATTGAAAAGATAAACGGATTAAACAAGCGACACGTTTGGAATCTAACAATTTTATTCAAACAAGCGATTGAAAAGATAAACGGATTAATCACGCCTGTCCAAACACATGAATGAAATCTTTACAATACCAGCTTCAAATGGTTGTATAGAACACATCAACGGAGATACATGTACCATATGTTGGAATTTTGGGAGAAAAACTAGTGCAAAATGAGTTTTTTCACTAAGTGTGAAAATGAGTTTTTCACCAACTTTGGACTAAAATAAAATACAGATAACATAGGTTGTTGCCTCTGTATATATAGGTTTGTGTAGTACGTTGTGAGGGCTTTCCAACGCATCAAACCACGTCCAAATCCGAGCTCGTATGAATGAGATATCGAAGCTCAAAGTTGAGGTCTCGCAACTAGTGAAGCTGCGAAAATTAGAGGGAAAAATGCTAAGTATAGCATGTTAACTCATCCCACATTGGTTGGGGATTGAAACCAAAAGTGGTTTATAAGGTGGGAACCTTACCAACTATTGTTTCCTTTAGTAGGACACATCCCTTGGACCCTGAGGGGTGCGAAGCACCCCTAACTCGCACTCGCACTCGCACACGCACACGCACACGCACGCGCACGCGCACGCGCACGCGCACGCGCACGCGGCGTGGGCGTATGAGGCGCAATGTGGCGCTTTGATGGCGCACTTTGCACTTTGCACGCTCGCATCGCCGCGAGCCGCTTGAGAGCCGCCTTATTGTTTTTGGGTTCAACCGGAAGGTGTTCCGGTTGAGGTTCAAGCGGAACTGAGTTCAACCTGAACAGTGGTTCCGGTTGAAGTTCAAGCGGAACTGAGTTGAACCGGAAATTCTTCCGGTTGAAGTTGGGACGGACCGGAAGATCAGTTCTTCCGGAAAACAGCTGTAACGCGGAGTCCTCCGGATTAACAGTTGGAAACGCGTTTTGAGCTAATTAAGGTAATTCCGCGTTAATTAGAAATCAATTTGCATTAAAGACGTTTAATGCAAAGTTTGACTACGAATTAACTTTTGAGTGCTCAACAAGAATTCCCACCTCTATAAATACAGCCTCATTAGTTGAGGCAAAAACACACCGAATTCACACAGAATTCCCTCTTCTCTTCCTCATACCTTCTCTCAAACTCTTCCTCTTCGTTCTTCAGTTCTTCAAGCTTCAAGGTAACTTCAAGCTTAGAGTTATCCCGGCCGTACAATACGGTTTAGGCGATTGTACCCTGGGAAACAAAACGGTTCTTCGGTAGACCCGGAATTTGTTTTAAGGGACCCGGGTTTTGACCCGAATCCTTCGCCAAGGATTTCACAATCCTTCTTTGTTTTTTCAAACTATTTCAAAAGATTTTTCTCAAAACCTTTTCTATAACTTTCTGTCTTCATTTTTCTTTCATTCAAACATTTTATTTTATTATAAATTTGTCACTGTATTTATTTTATTGTATTGTAGTTTCTACTCAATTCATTTCCGTGTAATCCTTATTCTTTATTTGTATCGTAATTTTATTTCCGTGTAATATCTTCTCATTTTCTTGTAATCGTATTAGTAGGAGTAGATTCTTTTCATTGTATTGTAATAGATTAGAGTTATTTTGTTTGTTGTAATCGTACCATAAAATAAAAGTATTTATTTTAATTAAATTTGCGAACGGTTTTCCTACACCATATGCAAGCAAACTTATACACAAATCATCGAGTTACAAATAAGTTGCAAATAAAGCTCCGGTTGTTAGCAAAAGATACACGAACCAGTAAAATTAACCATCACAGCCAACATATAACCCAAGATTGACTAATGATTAAAGAGAAATTGCTTCGATTCACAACCGTTGCAAATATAGTGGTGGCTTAGCTCAGATCTCAAAAGTCACCACAGCCAGCAAGTGAAAAAGCAAATAGAAGAATAAACGTGGTGCCAACGTCGACATATAAATCGTGGTCGTGATCTGGAGCCCACGCCGTAAAACAGCGGCACATCAACGTTACCAAGTATGTATCAAAAACAACGACAACGGCCACACACAATCGTCGCATCAAAGGCGGCACACCGGTGTCACCAAGTCAGTAATAACGGCAGACAAAAAAGCCACCAACCACCATCAATGCATTCACCAATTCGATGATTTTCAAATCAGGAAAAATACTGATGGGACAGTGTTCCCGATGAGTAAAACCATTCACCGGTATCCATGAGCCCCTTTCAGCACAACATAAATACTTAGCTACCATTTACTCAAAACACTTCTCTTTTCTTGTCAGAAAGTTTTAATGTGGTTCTTTCATCTCTTATTTAATATATATACACATATATATATTTAGGGTGAGGTTCATTATATACACTTTCACATGTGAAATAACTCTATTTCACATGGGAAATTTTTTTAAAAGTGAGAAAAAAGAAAAAGAAAATTAATCACAACAATTAGATCAAGAGATCTATGGTGAAAAAATGTGTCGCGTTTTGAAAAATATTAACGTATGAAAAAGTTATGTAGTTTTAATATTTGTTTTCGCGTTTTCGCAAAAAAAGTGTTTTCACAGAATCTTTACCCATATATATATATATATATATATATATATATATATATATATATATATATATATATATATAGGGAGAGGATCATTTGAGAACGAATTTGGTTTGAGAACTAAAAAGAACTAATTTGAGCCACAAGTTTATTTACATGTATCCCCCCTCCCATGAATTGTAGTGGCCCCCCCCTGAAATTTGTGGTTGAGATTTAGTTCTCAAAAGTTCTCAAAACAAAAAGTTCTCATTTGAACCTAACCCTTTATATATATATATATATATATATATATATATATATATATATATATATATATATGATTAGGTCAAATGAGAACCTATAAGTTATTGTGAGAATCACGAGAACAGTTCTTAACCACTCATTTGGAATCTAACTATTTTAGTTACTTTAATTCAAAAGGGCAATAAAGTTGACTTTAACCTATATGACTAAAAGACAAAACTCTATTTATTATATTATTAACTACAAAATATTTTAATTAGTCAAGATTAATTGTTTAAATATTTTAAAAAAACTTTCTTTAATGTTTTTTGTTACGTTTTTTTAATATTATTATAAACTAATTTTTAATGTTTTCTATTTTTATTAACTTTTTAAAACTTATTTATTTATATTTTTTTAACAAATTTTTAAAACATTTTATTAACTTTTAATTTTCTTATGTTTTTTAATAACCTTTTTTTTACCTTTTTAAAACTTTTTTAGCTTTTTTTTTTTACTTTTTAAATTATTTTTTTTAAAAACTTTTAACTAGTTTTTTAATTTATTTTATCTTTTTAATATAATATTTTTTACTTTTCTTTACTTATTTTTTACGTTTTTAAATGAGTCTTTTTTACTTTTATTAAACAATTTTTAAACTTTCTTATTAACTTATTTTTTACTATTTTAATTTATTTTCTTAAAAAAGTTATTATATTTTTTAATTTACTTTATATGTTTTTTAAAAAATTATATATTTTTTACCTTTTTTTTACTTCTGCAAGCTTTTTTAAATGTTTTATTGTAAAAAAAAAAATTCAATGCCTACGCACATGCAATATTGACATTAACAACCATGCAACATATGCCTACGAGCATGCAGCGATATGTAACATATATGGAACAAGATTCATTTATGCTTTAAACATACTTGATTGTTCGATGAGATTGAACTTTTCTTTTCCTTACTTTATACACCTTTTAGTTTGGTATTCTTGGATTTCCTCATTACCAATCCCTTTTTCATATTTTTCTTACTGACTTCTATGTGTAAGTACGTTTGCACTAATTTAACAACAACCTACACCCTTTTATTAGTGTAAAAATCTATTTACTTGTTTGTTACACCATGCATTAGGTTTGTAAGAACTCAGTGTATTGGTGTAGCAAGAACCTGATACAAGTATGTAACATTATTGCACATGCAACACATTCTATAATGAATAGGTAAAGATTTGTAACAAGATGCAACCATGTAACAAATGCCTATGAGCATTCAATATATTAACAATCATGTAACATATACATACGAGCATGCAGTGATATGTAACATATATGGAACAAGATTCAATCCTACTTTAACCATACTTGATTGTTCTTGAGATTGGACTTTTCTTTTACATCTTTTATACGCCATTTAATTCGGTATTCTTTGGGACTCTTTGTAAACCTTGTTTGATTCTAGCTCCTTGCTAGATTGTGCTGATATATTTTGTTTGTCGTTTAAAAAAAAATTAATTCAGTATTCTTGGATTTCCTCATTACCGATCCCTTTTTTCATATTTTCTTACTGACTCTTACGTGTAAGAATGTTTGCACCAATTTAACAACAACCTACACCCTTTTATTAGTGTAAAAACATGTTTACATGTTTGTTACATCATGCTTCAAGTATGTAATAACTCGTTACATTGATGTAGCAAGAACATGATACAAGTATGTAAGAACTCGCCGCATTGATGTAATTTTTCATTACACATATGTAAATGTTCGTTGCCTACATGTGACAACATGCATTAAAAAATTGATACTTTTGAGATCTTGTTGTTGATAATTTTGAGATCCTTTGATGTTGTTTTTTGCGCTTCCGAAAAAATTAACAATTTTGAGATCTTGGTTTTTTTTTGTTTTTTGGTGCTAGTATTATCATGGTTTTAGTTTTTGACGGGTGGTAAAATTTTACTACAAGTTGGTAGGACTCTGTTACGAAATGTAACGTATATGTAAGAAGATGCAACCATGTAACAGATTCCTACGATCATGCAATATAGACAACAACAACTATGTAACAGATGCCTATGAGCATGCAACCATGTAAAAACTTGTTTACATTTTTGTTACACTATGCTTCAGGTTTGTAAAAACCAGCTACGTGGTTGTAGTAAGAAAATGTGTTTTGGCATTTAGCTGATAGATAATTTGTTCATGGAAAATGAGAAAGAATAAAATGTGATATAATGACCAATGAGAGAAAAAATTAATTATTTATATTTTTTAATATTTTTCATACGTGTAACTGTTCGTTACACATATGTAAATGTTTGCTACACGTATTTAATTGTTAGTTACCTACATGTAACAACATACATTAAAAAATTACGGAAAAAGATTTAAAAAAATAATGAGACTACAACCAAATTAAAGATAAAAACGTAATATTTAATGGTGTATTTTTTTTAGAAAAAATATTATTGTATAAAAAGTTATTAACGATATAAAATGGAGGGGGGGGGGGTAGATATTTTTGTCACATCACCTTATTATATCATTTTAATTCAAATAGAAAATTACTTAATTGCCATTTTCTATATATTTAATAGATTTTTAAATTTTAATTTAATTTGAATAAATTCAAATTAATATAGACCATTCATTTTAAAAGGTGGTTAAAATGTGTGACTCATATCTTTTTTCGTGGTTCTCATAATATTTATAGGTTCTTATTTGATCCTATCTCACACACTCTCTCTCTCTATATATATATATAAGAAGAATATATATATATATATATATATGGGTATATATCCTACTAAAATATTTTTTTTTGCGAAAACAAATATTAAAACTTACATAACTTTTTCATACATTAATGATTTTTCATAAAATTCGCACCAAAAGTCTTAAAATTATATTATCTTTAATGCCGAAAAAGAATATTAAGAAAATTAACATTTTTTTCGTGTGATGCACACGTGCATCATTATCATTAGTACTACACAAAGACGAATTATCATGCGAAAAACACTCCTTATGTTAAAAACATATTAAAAACACTAAAACAATTTATGGTACTAATGATAATGATACATAATGCACATGTGCAACATATAATTAAAAAGTTATAAAATGTTTTTTTTTTGTTTAGATCAAAAGATAACACAACTATAAGATTTATGGTGCAATTTCTTTTTTAAAACTATAGTTATACCACACGTATGATGTTTCTTTTGGTGTGATGCACATGTGCATCATTAAAAAAATACAAAAAATGACAGAAATATAAGATATATGGTGTCACTTAGAAAATAATATATTAACTCATACTAAAACTATGAGTTTTTTTTTGTGATGCACATTAACATTTTTTTAAATTTTATTATAGAAATAAAGATAACATAATTATAAGACTTTTTTTGTGATGTATCATAAGCTTTTGATAATCTATCAGCAGACGACATCCATGATTTATCCATGACCTGAGCTAAAGTAGAACAAATAAAAAGGTTACTTCTTTATACTTAAACTTTAACTTTAGCAAATCATTATAAGTACATAAGGGCAATATTTACTGAAAGAACATGCATCAACTAAAACATATCATTTACTTTAGCAAATCATATACTAAAACATATTTATAAGTTAAAGCATAAACATATATTTATCAACTATCGAACTATTGAGGGTGAATTTAGAACAAATCAGGATAACAAATGAAAACAACCCCAAAAAAAAACCCAAACAGCTGAAAATAGCCCCAAAAAAGCCCAAAAAACAGCCCCAAACCTTGCATAAAACAACCCCCAAAATCGGTTCAAAAACAGGCCCAAACCTTGCTGAAAAACATCCCCCAAAACAGGTTCAAAACTACTGAAAAACATCCGCAAAACAGGTTTAAAACAACCCCAAAACATCATGGACGGGCCAATATGAGCTGGCTCGGGTGGCTGACCCATATAAAAGTGGTTAACATCCCCTTTGTTTTATTAATATCATATATTATCTCTCAAACTGTGAGAGTAATTAGATATTTCAAGTTTACAGAATTTTAATCAATAATGATCCAACTTTCAAATTCATATAATTTCAATAATAATCCAAGTTATGGACTTTGCACGAGCTAATGAAACGTGTTTAGATGATAAGATCGCACGAGCTGATGAAACAAAGGCGATCAATAGGTAAGAAAGAGTTCTAGAATCGAGCTAAACAATAAAAAGGCCGTGAATCTAAGAATCTTACCCTAGATTATGCATTTCAAAAGCTTATTGATTGTTGAACAAAAAAACACCAAGTTACTTTGCATTATAACAATGTAAATATATAACGTATAAATAAGCAAGGAAAACTCCTAAACAAAAATCCATGTTTTATCGTGTTGTCTGCTACTTTGATTCCGTCGACTGGTTCCTTGAATCGGTTGTGTGCACCCGATGCATGGTTCACTGAACTATTGGCTGGTTGTGTTCGATTGTCTAGACAAAAGATCACAAATAAGAAGAGAAGAAGAAACTTGAGCAAGCTGAAGTACAAATAAAAATAGAAAAAAGAAATTTGGTTCGTACATGTTTAATTAATCACTGCTGATTTTTTTTCACTATTCTTCATCACTAGAGAATGAAGGCTATTGAAGAAGAAACACAAATTCCAAAAGAACGGCCCTTAAAACACCAACGAAAAAGCCAAAATTGGAAATTGATAATCTACTTTTGCTATACCCCGGTCTCAGTCACAGGCTGAAAATGCAACAGGGGATCCTATTCCTATTCCTATTTCGGTTTCACCCTAAACACAAGGTTGCTTACCGAGTCATACATCAAGGACCTGTTAATGCACATATCCACAACTTTCTTACTTGCTGCAATTTCAAGACCATTAGTTAACCATTACGTTAATAAAAAAATAAAAAAATTAAAACATAACCAAGGGTCATAAAAATACCATATAAAATTCTCACTAAAAAGTTAATGGCTTTTTCAAATATCATTATAAAAATCTACCAAATTTAGATTCATATAAACCCATCTTATGTATTTTTGTAACTTTTCTTAAGCACGTGCTTTTAAGTACCTATCAGAGAATGGCAGTAATAAAAGCATATAAAATACGACAGACCATGAGGATAAGAAGGAAACATACATGTACCCTCCACTGCGTTGAACATAAGCTGCAAAGACTACAAACAAATGAACCAAAAGAAAAAAGGTTATAGTATACCATGAGCATCAATGAAGAGGAGAAGAAAGGTACACATATATGACATACCTATAAGACCGACTCATACATCAAAACTATGATGAACTGATTACAACACCTATGAACACTAAACATTGACCCTCGTTTAATTGTGAATGAATACATGATGCAAGGAACCCATCAAAACTATGATGAACTGATGACAACACCTATGACCACTAAACATTGAGCCTCGTTTAATTGTCAATGAATACATGATGCACTAAATTCGGCACACCTATTAAAGAAAAACAATATACACCATACAAAACTGCTATGACTAAATTATGCGCCTTTAACTTTCTGTTTCTAAAACTTCTTGCTCACACTTTCAGTAACAGAAAACCAGACTTAAATAGGGGAAACAAACCAACCTAAGATGCCTTATTTCAACAAGCAAACGGACAGAAACATGGATGAGTTACATGAAAATCGCCGTCGGAATGGAGTGTTGTAACTTCCCAAGATTCAGATAAACTCGTAAGTGGTAGTTAATATAATAACTATGCTTATCATATATATTTGGAATATTAGTGAATGCATATTTATATGATATATGTGCTATATGTGTATATGCATGATAATATAAGTGAATACGTAGTTGCAAAGATAAGAAATGGATAAATGGGTGTGATATATGTGATTAGGATAGTATAGGTGCATGTGAAATATTCATTTGATAAATATATATGTGAAAATATGTGTTAGAGTAGCTAGCATAAAGAAATTTCATGATAATAAATAGATATAAAAGTAAAAGGGTCAAAAGTGTAAATTATGTAAAGCTAAGAATACTTACGGGTATTGTACGTATCTATAACTATTATAAGTTCCCCGAGGCTTATAAACATACCCTAAAATGCTTCGGTACATAAAATGATAGGTATTGTAAAGTTAGAGGGACCAAAGGTGTAAATAATGAAAGTTATATATATATATATATATATATATATATTATAAAAATAAATACGTATGTATACGTATGTTATTGAGAGTGTCCCGAGCCTTATAAAATTGAGTATGTTTTATATAAGTTCGAGGGTTAAAGATGGCATTTGGGAAAGTTCTAGGCTTGTTTGAAAAGCAAAAGATGAGCTCATGACAAGTGTCATTTTTTGGTTGATTTGGTGTCATATTCACTTGCCATGTGTCATGTTCACCACCCTTAGGTGTAAAAATTGATGATTAGTCATCATGCCATGTGTAAGCATCAGGCTAGGAGTGTTTGGCTATAAATAGGCCATAAATCCATCCATTTTTCCTTGCTAATTCACCTAAAACCAAACCGAAAACCCTAAATTCGAACCAGAAACTTCACGGGTCGATTTCTCTCAAACCATTGAGAGTTAGTAGCCGAAATTTTGCAGTCAAGCTTCTATAGGTATGATCTAAAATAACCTCTTTCAGTTTTAGCTAAATCGATTCCTAAGTATGATTTCTAAAACTAAGCTCAAATTAGGGTTCTTGAGTTTGTTTGGGTAAAATTAGATGATCGGGTGGGAATTAGGGCCTGAATTTTGGTAGGTAATCCTAAAATGATGTGTTTTAAGAAAGCTCTAAACTTTTTTTCACAAATAGAAAAGTTTTGGTATGATTTTTAGAAGAGGGCCAAAATTAGGGTTTTCTAGACATGGTTTTGATAAAATTAAATGATCGGGCTTAATTTAAGGTTCCATCTTTTGAAGTATATCATAAAATGATATTATAACAGAAGCCCTAAGTTTATTTGAGGAGAAAAGGATTTTTGATGTTATTTGGGAATTACGTCAAAATTAGGGTTTTGGAAGATAATTATCAAGTATTGGGATGACCATAAAGTATTGGATGTTGATTTTTGGTATTAGAGCATGTTTACATATATATTAAATATATATGAGTTCAAATTTGATAATTAATAATTAAGCTACTCGGTGCAACGATTGTAGTAATTCCGCCTCATGGTCGTCAATGACGCCTACACGGCCGGTAACGATCGTCACCAAATTCCAAACCCCGTGACAATTCCTCATAGTAATCCCGCCTAAATGATCGGTCATGAGGAAACACGAGCGGTAAACGTTAAGGAGCAAAGACTTGAAAAAGATATAACAAAATATGTAAAGGGGGCAAAATGGTCATTTTGACTATTAAGGGTATTAACCAATAAAGAGTTGGGTTTTGGATAATGGGGTAAGTCTTAAATGTTATTTGTAACCTTTAAAATGTCTTGATAGGGACATTACGTTAAAGCCATTAAGTAACTGATTCACGAGGACTTAACCCAAGAATAATAGCTTTGCAGAGCTAAAGTGAGTTCTATGAGCCCAGTTTTAAATATTTTAAATGTTTTAAACGTTTTTGGGATGGCATACATACTGTGTTATGAAAAGTGTTTCCAAATGCTTATAAGTGTTGTTAAGTGTTATTGTTCATTTGGATTGACTATGTGATATTATGCATGTGAATTAAGTATGATGTGTTATGCGCTATACTCTGCTATGATATTAAATGTCCAAGTGATGAGGGAATTGTTAATAGACGTATAGTGAGTATGTAGGTATATACGAGAACTAATGATGCATTTGCTTTATATATTATGTGGTGGATACGCCGCTGGTACATCCTATATATAAGCATAATAATATTAGTTACCCGGTATATCAGTAGTGTATAAACTCTAATGGTAAATTGGGAAATGATCATTAGTTGTAATATATGGATACATTATCACTGACTACTAATAAACCTAAGGCTCTTAGATATTTGATTAAAGGCAGGTAGTGGTATTGTGGAGGATAGGGATTGCTAGTAAGATACTCGTTATTGAATGAGTTGAACATGTTAAGTAAAGCAACCCGTAAGGTCATGGAGAGGATAGTACAGATGGGGCTAATGAAATAGGGAGACAAAAAGGGTAGTATTTCTCTTGCCAGTGTACGGAAGGGCCTACGTAAGGTAGTGAGACTGGCCATATTGGGATACCTAGATGGGAAGGATCTGTTTGACAGTCGACAATACTATCTTACCCTAAGGTGTACTTGATAACCACAAGTGACCAGAGATTCTTTAGGCTGCTCCGGGGTAGCAGATAAAGAATGAGGTATAACAAGACGTTGCTAGTGCAAAGAATATTGAATTTAATTAAACTAGGAAGATTTATGGGTTGTTTAAATAGATTCCTGGTTATGTGTAAATTCTGATGTGTTAAGTTTTATACTTGTTAAAAGTTTACTAATGGGGTCAAGAAGACCCAGGAGAACTTGATTTGTCTTGCAGATCAAGAAAGAGTTTTTAGAAACTTAGAACTCACCAGCGTAAGCTGACTTTTTAAGTATGTATGTCAGGTAATGGTGAGAGTTATGGAAGTAAGGATAGGACTTTGCCGATAAAGGAATGAATGGGCAAACTATCAAGAGAAGGCTTGAAGTACTGCTGGCATAGACCTAGATAATTAAAGTTTATGTAATATCTAGTTTACTGTTGTAACTTGGCAGTACGAATAAAGTTTTTTTAATATTTCCGCTGCTTTAGTATCTCTGTTATACGATGTGTTCTTGTGTAAATCTGACACGTGACCCCTCCTGGAGCCAAGTCTGGGAGTGGGCGTCACAAGTTGGTATCAGAGCCTTGGTTTAAGAGATTTAGGTACTATTACGGTATCTAGACTTAAACTAGGACTCTGGGGAGACAAAGTAAACTAAGATAAGAGGTATAGGTGCCAGCCAGGATAGTTATGCCCAGAAGAATGAGGTTGCATTGGGAACATAAGAAGTAGGACTTAGGGTATAGGAGTATGGTAGTACCGAATTTGCAATTAGCTACTGCAATTTGATATCGACTTTATGAATATATCCTAAGTACTATCTATTGTGTGGCCGAATGTGGAGTAAGTCATTTGATGGTAAGATACTTGGTCAATGGCATTAGAGAACTCTTTGAAAGAGGATTTAGAAACCGGTTTTGATTTAGAGTGACCGGTAAAAGTAGAAGAGAAAAGTGTGGACACTAGGAAGGAGTGTGTGGAAAGTAACTGGGTTTTTGAACGCATCATAACTATATAATTGCATGACGTCTGCACTTATCTAATTGTTATGCCTTCAATTCAGATACTCGACTCACACGAATTCTGACATGTCTGAAGGAGTATGGTAAGAAACGGACAAGGAGATAGGAGGGTCGGTAGACCACTAGGTTCTGGAAGACGAGCACGTGCGAATCCTGAACCCGAGAACAATGCGGGAGCTAATGCATTCACTGATGAGCAAAGAGCGGCTATAGCAGCCGAGGTAACTCAAGTATTTCAAGCGGCATTACCTAACCTGATAGCTCAACTCCAAGGAGCTGCCGGTGGAGGTGCCGGAGGTGCCGGAGGAGCTGCAGGGGGAGAAGGTGATGCTAACGCAGATGAAGGAAATGTAATTCCAGGAGGCCGAGGATGTTCTTTTAAATCTTTTAGTGGATGTAGGCCTCCATCCTTTGAAGGAAAAAGGGATGCAAGTTTGACTGTTCGATGGATTCGAGAAATGGAAGCCGTCATTGGCATTAGTGAATGTCGTGCGGATCAAGCTGTGAAGTATGCAGCTCATTTCTTTATTGGCGAAGCGTTGTTTTGGTGGGACTCAATCTTGCAGGCTCGAACTGAGGAAGCCATTGCAGCTATGCGATGGAATGATTTAAAGGATCTAGTGATGAGTAAGTTTTGCCCAAAAAGTGAGCTAGTGAAGATGGAAATCAACTTTCTGAAGTTTGAAGCGGGAAACTTAACTCACCAGGAATTCACTAGTAAGTTTGACTAGATGTCAAGATTGGTGCCAAGGTTGGTAACACCTGAGGAGGAAAAGGTGAAAAGGTACGTGTAGTCCCTTCCTGCAGCCGTGAGAAAAATAGTGAAGTCTCATGCTCCTAAGACGTACCAAGAGGCGATTGACCTTAGCGCCACACTTTATGAAGAAGAATATGGTGATGAAGGCAGACCAGGCGAATCAAAGAGAAAGTGGTTAGAAGTGGAAGGAAGTTCGAAGAAGGGTGGCAGATATCACCGTAAGAAACCTAAGTATAATTCTAAAGGCAGGCGATCTAACTGTCCTAAGTGTGGAAAGAATCATTCGGGAGAGTGTAGGCTGGGAGAAAATAAGTGTTATTCCTGTGGACAGGAAGGTCACTTTGCCAGCCGTTGCCCAAGTCAGAAGAAGTGCTATGAATGTGGAGAAATAGGGCACATTAGACCTGATTGTCGTAAGTTAGTGCAAAACCCGAAACCCTTAAGGATAATTGAAGCTCCAAATGCCAAGGGTAGAGCATATACCCTGACTGCTGCCGAGGCCAAGTCAACGCCAGATGTCGTATCAGGTACGTTTCTCGTTAATGATGTACCTGCTTCTGTGTTATTTGACTCTGGTGCTAGTAGGAGCTTTGTATCACATAGTTTTTATGCGTTACTTGATAGACCAACTGTTAGGACTAAGATACCTTTTGAGGTTGAGACTGCCTTAGGAAAACACGTCATGATTACTGATGTAATGGAAAGTTGGCCGATAGAGTTAGAAGGAATCAAACTACCTCTAAGGTTCATTCCTATGACTTTAGGTGGTATCGATATTGTACTAGGAATGGATTGGCTCGCAAAAAATGACGCTCAGATTATTTGTAATCAGAAGAAGGTGCAACTTCGTGTGCCAACTAGAGAAGTCATATCCGTATACAGGGATCGTGACCGCTCTACAGTAAAAATCATTTCCATGATTAAGGCACGAAAGTTTATGAGTCAAGGATGTAAGTCGTACTTAGCTTATGCTATTGACTCGAGAATAAAGCCGAAGGAACTAAAGGACGTGCCGGTAGTGTGCTTAGTTTCCAGATGTATTTCCGGAAGACCTGCCAGGCATTCCTCCTGATAGAGAGATAACATTCAGGATTGATTTGGTGTCGGGGGCGAAGCCCGTAGCAAAGACACCATATCGATTAGCTCCTTCGAAGATGAAAGAATTAATGTCACAACTACAAGAGTTACTTGACAAAGGCTTCATAAGGCCGAGTATCTCGCCATGGGGTGCTCCAGTGCTTTTCGTGAAGAAGAAGGACGGAAGCTTAAGAATGTGTTTGTACTATAGAGAATTAAATAAGCTGACAATAAAGAACAAGTACCCGTTGCCTAGGATAGACGATTTATTCGATCAGCTGCAAGGAGCGAGTTAGTTCTCTAAGATCGATCTACGATCAGGTTATCATCAGCTTAAGGTTAGAGATGAGGATATTCCGAAGACAGCTTTTCGGACACGCTATGGTCACTATGAGTTTTTAGTAATGTCGTTTGGGTTGACTAATGCCCCTGCAGCATTCATGGATCTCATGAATAGAGTATGTCGACCTATGTTGGACCGATTCGTGATCGTGTTCATAGACGATATTCTAATTTACTCCATAACTGAGACAGACCATGCAATGCACTTAAAAGAAGTGTTGGAAACTTTAAGGAAGGAAAAGCTGTATGCGAAGTTTTCAAAATGTGCGTTTTGGTTAAGGGAAGTCCAGTTTCTTGGTCACGTAATTAACGCAGATGGTATCCTAGTGGATCCATCTAAGATAGAAACGATAATGAGTTGGAAACCTCCAAAGACACCCTCGGAGATTCGTAGCTTCTTGGGTCTAGCAGGTTATTACCGTACGTTCATACAAAATTTCTCGAAGATCGCAACGCCACTAACTAAGCTGACCAAGAAAGATGTCAAGTTTTTGTGGGGTCCTAGTCAGCAGAGTGCGTTCGATGAATTAAAAACCAGGTTGACGCAGGCTCCGGTGTTGTCCTTACCGGATGGGCCTGATGACTTAGTAGTATACTCAGATGCTTCTTATCAAGGGTTGGGTTGTGTGTTGATGTAGCGGGGCAAGGTAATTGCCTATGCATCTCGATAGCTAAAACCCCATGAGACAAACTATCCAACCCATGATTTAGAGTTAGCCGCGGTAGTGTTTGCACTCAAAATATGGAGGCATTATTTGTACGGAGTTAAGTACACTATCTACACTGACCATAAGAGCCTAAAATATTTCTTTGAGCAAAACGATTCTAACATGAGGCAGCTTAGATGGTTAGAGTTGATTAAAGACTATGATTGTGAGATTATGTATCATCCTGGTAAGGCCAACGTAGTTGTTTTGGTCAAAAATTCACTTAGGAATCCTGTATTCCAAACTTAGATTGTGAGGTAGTGTGCTTAACTAGCAAGTGAGCAAGTAATCCAAGTTGGGATGATAACACAAGGATTTTTAGCGAGGAAAACTCCAGAATCCTTCGAGTTGCCTCTGAGAATCCTGGATAAAAACCTCGGGTGCCGGCTGAAAAACCGCCACCAAGTCAATGTTATTAATGATCAAGCAATTCGTTACAATGGGTTGGAGGTTTGATCGATCAGAGCTAAGTGTTACAATGATTCGTATTCGCAAGCAAGCTAATAAAAGTGTGTTGTGTGTGTTCCTATTGATCGAGTCCTCGTTTATATAACAAATAACAACTAACTAACTATCCGGGATTCCCGGGATCCTCTTTCTCCACTTCTCTTGACCGTTGAGGGAGACGCGACCCACTTCTCCACGTGCCAGTTAGTTGTGGACCGAGTCTTCAGGAGTTGGTTAGGTCCCTTAACGTCCCTGAAAACGAATAAAGCACATGGCAAAAATAAGGGTTAGTCGATAATTAAATTTCAGGATACCTGACTGGACGGGATTCCCAAACCGTAGTGAGATTCCTAGTATTACGCAGCTTCTCTGTAAGCATCCTGAAATTGACCCCTAACAATTGCCCCCGAATCTCGGCTGCCTGTGGATAAGACTAACAGCTGGCGAGATTCGTTTAACTTGAGAGGTTTACGGCGTCATCACGGTAAATACGGTTGGATGGGACGTTTTTTTCGGCGTCCGGTTGATGGGATAGCCATCATCACTTTTTCTTTAAATACAAGATTCCGAGATCACAATCTCACCATCTTCTCCCAAAAAACCCTTTCGAGCTTCTTCGTCATCGCAGGTCAGTTCTTCTTCTTCTTCTCCGGCATCTTTTCTTTTTTGTTTATTCCGGTCATGGCGAAGAAGAATACCCGTTCCGCCACTCCTTCTTCCTCGTTAGGCATTGAGGATTTCGTTGATCAGGGGATTCTCCCCTTCAATGAAGAAGAAACCTGCAACTTTTCCGACAACGACATCCGTCAGTTGAAGGAATCCGGTATTTTTCCGTCGTCGGCCATCATTCGGCGTTTCGACTCCCGATTGAAGGCCGATTGCATGTCCAACACCTGGGTCTGTTTTCTCTATTACCATTTCTTGCTTGGGATGTCCTACCCCTTTCCGGCCATCGTAAACGAGTTCTTCAAAATCACCGGCCTCTGTTACTCCCAAACAATGCCGATGGTGTGGAGGATTCTGTTTTCGCTTGACAACCTGAACAATTCCTGGAAGCTTGAGATGGGAATTCCTGAAGTTTGTGCCGCTTACAACCTGAGAACCCACGGGTTCAGTCGCTTTGTTCTTTAAGCTCTCTCTTCCTACTCCCAATTGATTCCTCGTGCGTCACACAATGACCATGATTGGAAAAGAAAGTTCTTTTTTGTGAAGCGTGAATCCATTGTTGGGGGAGATTCATTGCCGATGAAGTGGGTTTTAAAGGGTAGGAAACTGAATTAGGTTTTGTATTTGAGTTTCCCTGAATTTCGCTAATGATATTTTTGTTGTTTCTTGCAGCTCCTAAGTTTTCTGATCTTGTTGAAGTAACCGAAGAAGCTGTGGAGAGAACTGCCACTTTCCTGGAAATCCCACCTGCTGACAGGACCTTTGCCATCGAGAGTGCCAACAGCGAACAAAGATTCTCAATCGACCACTCAGAAGCCGTTATGTCTGGTAAGTGTTTGAGCTTCTCGAATACGCGTTTTGAATTAGGCTTCCCAATCCTGACTGCTTTCTCTACTTCAAACTGACAGCTCCCAAGCCTACAACTGGATTCTCCCTGGACGACCTGACCTCTTACATGGAGATGAAGGAAGAGAAGCCTGATCCCCTGACCAGCGTCCGACCTCCTACAACCAGGGCTAAAGCAGCTTCCTCCAGCAAGAAGAGGAAGGGTTCTGAGGGCACTGTGTTCCTGGAAAGCTTTGATGGTCTGAGCCCCGCGGAGACTGGCAACAAGCTTCTAAGCATGCACACAACGACAAAACTGGTAAGTGTAAATATAGGATTCCCATACCTTAGCGGCATCCGACAAATGGCTGAGATTCCTAATTGACCCCGTTGTCTTTCTTTTATAGGGCATCGAGCAGCTTAGCACCGCATGCATTGAGGCTGAGACCAAGCTGGCCATGGTCCAGAAGAAGCTTGATGAGGCAAACAATACCATCCGGATCCAGGGCGAGATAGCTGAATGCAAAACCCGGGATTATGAGCACAAGCTGAAAGAGCAGGAGCTGAAGTTCCAGGTTGCTGCACAGGTGGAGGATGTTGTCTCCAAGCAGTCAGCTGCTCGCAGTGTGCTCCAGGCAATGCTGAAGATGGCAGCGGAGGCTCAGGCTGATGGGTTTACTTGCTCAAAATGGACTGTGGATGCCTGGAAGCTATCCTTGGAGAAACTGGAGAAGGCTGGGATCCCGACTGGTGGAGACAAGCTTCCCTTGGTTGAAGCTGCTGGCGCTGACGCGGGTGAGAAGGGGAAGTCTGTGGAGAAGGCAGACGAGGAAGATGCTGGCGGGAAGTTGGAAGCTCCTGAGAAGGCGATGGGCGATGAGGACGATGCAACTGTCTGAGCCCTCTTTTTTAGTCTGTAGTTTGTTTTGATGTATGTCTTAAACAATTTCCTTTCCTTGTCTTCGCTGAAACAATGTTAGAACAAGTAACAACAATGGTTGGGGATCCTGGTGGAGGGATCTTGCAGTTTGCAAGACGAAACCAGGGTTCCCAATAATCTTTTGACCTATGAGCTTCCCAAGGGGAGGGATCCTGAGGTTTTCAGGACGAACTTTCGGAAGCTCAAACCCCGTAATCGTTAATAACATTATCGTATTTTGATCATTTTGAAATGTGTTTGATATTTACTTTGCATAATCTCATAAGTTTATAATATAATTGGTGATAAAAGTTCACCTAACTTAATTATTAATTTTGTGGCGAAACTTAAAATCTTTATAGGGTTAAGGCCAATTGATTAAATATACCATTCTAACCTTTAGAAATTCGTTTAGGTAATAATTTCTATAAAATCGAGAATCCTATCATGAAACCTTACCAGGATCCTGACAGGTTACCTTATAGAATTTCAGACCGTTGATTCCAGGATTCCGACGAGAATCCCATTTTCATCGAAACTTGTGATCTTGGGAAGGCCTTTCCTCAGTATTCTGACAGGAATTAGGAATCCTGAATACACTTCCCTCAGCATTTGTCTTAACTTATTCCAGAACCTGAAACAATCATAAGAAGCTTCTTGGCCTCCGGCCGAAGCTTAAGCTTCCGAAAACAAGTTAAGTCTAATAATGAGCCAGGAATAAACCTGTGCATTTCTGGGGACAAGCCCGTGAAATTCTGGGGACAAGCCCGTGCAATTCTGGGGACAAGCCCGTGCAATTCTGGAGACAAGCCCGTGCAATTCTGGGGACAAGCCCGTGCAATTCTGGGGACAAGCCCGTTCGTATGTGACACGAAAATGCCAAAACCTTAGATAACACGTCAGTGTTATAAACCTTGAGAATCCTCCCAGCAGCCCTTAGTGACAAGATTGTCATCCACCCCTGGAGTGGACTGGTCCGGCCACCTCGAACATACTGGTGGACAACGTGCGCTCCTGGCGAGGGTCGTGCGCTACTGGCGATTACCCAAACGTAGAAGAGGTGAATTCCTCTTAAACCTTAGAAGGTATGCATGATACCTTAAACGGAGGAGAGGTGATCAGCCTCTAACTGGGGTTACACCCAAAATACTTAGGATTCTGTAAATCTGCAAAGCACTCAATACTTGGTGAGGGGTGGGTGTTAGCTTAGCTAACACCACTCCGATGCTTAAGTCAGTAATGAGTTATAAAAATAATAAAAATAAATTGAAATAGGATTAGTATACGTACCTTGGGATACTTAGACAGTGAGGATCCTTGGGACTCTGCCTGAGATTCTCGATGGGATTCTCATATAAAATACGTTTTAAGGTGGACAACATTCCAAGCCCTTGGCAGAGGTTCTCCTTCCATATTTATCAGACGATATGCCCCCTTTCCTTCTTCAGAATCAATAAGGTAAGGGCCTTCCCACTTGGGTGCCAACTTCCCATCAGCAGGATTGGTAGTATTCTGAAAAGCTTTCCTCAAAACCAAGTCACCTACTTGGAATCTTCTCAGCCTGGTGTTCTTGTTATAAGATTTCGCTATCCGCTGTTGATAAGAAGCCATCCGGATTTTGGCCATATCTCTGAGCTCCTCAACTGTTTCGAGATCCTGAAGGAGATTCTGGCTATTGGTTTCAGGATCCTGGCAGTTGACTCTGGCTGTCGGGAGTACCATTTTCTGTAGGGATCACAGCTTCTGCCCCAAACACTAACGAGAATGGTGTTTGGCCAGTAGCATTTTTAGGTGTAGTTCTGTCTGCCCAAAGGACAAATGGCAGCTCCTCAGCCCATTTACCTTTCTTGGAGCCAACTTCTTCTTGAGATTGTTGATGATGATTTTATTGCTGGATTCTGCCTGCCCATTAGCTTGAGGGTGGACAGGTGTTGAAGTGATCATCTTGATGCCCCAGCTTTCACAAAAGCTTGTTGTTCTCTTGCCTATAAACTGGGAGCCATTATCGCATATGATCTCTGCCGGAATCCCAAATCTAGTGAGGATGTTCCTCTTGATGAAGGATATCACTTATTTCTCTCTTACTTGAACATAGGCTTCTGCTTCAATCCATTTGGAAAAGTAATCCGTCATGGCAAGCATAAACACTTTTCCTCCGGGAGCCTTTGGTAGCTTACCCACAATATCCATGCCCCATTTCATGAATGGCCATGGGGATACTATAGGATGCAGATGCTCAGCAGGTTGGTGGAGGATATTGCCATGCCTTTGACAAGCATCGCATTTTTTGTGAGAAGCTCGCGACATCCTTCTTCATGGTTGGCCAATAGTATCCGAACCTGAGAACCTTAGAGAACAGTGCCCTGCCCCCGGTATGGTTCCCACAATCTCCAATATGGATGTCTTCAAGCACCTCTAGAGCTTCTGACTTTTCTAAGCACCTTAAGTAGACACCTGCAAGAGAGCTTTTATATAGAATATTATCAATTATAGTATAGGATACTACCTTTGTGCGAAAAGCTCTAGGGTTTTCGCCCTTGGGAATCTCCCCATCTTTGAGATATTTCCAGATCGGGTAGGTCCAGGATTTCTGAGCATCTTCAGGATTCTCAACATCTGCACCTGTATCATCGTCAACAGCCTGAGCTTCCTGTAGAGCTATCGCTGGCGTCAAGATGTGAGTTATTGGAATTTTGACATTCTCAGGGATCCTGAGTGATGAAGCCAAGTTTGCCAAGGCGTCGGCTTCTACATTATCTTCTCTTGGTACCTGCGAAATGCTAAAATTTTCGAAAAATAGAGACAATTTTTTAACAATTTCAAGATATTTGATCAGATTCTCCCCTCTCACTGCATAAGAGCCATTAAATTGGTTAGTTAATAAAAGAGAATCAACAAACACTTGTATAGATAGGATTCCCATATCCTTAGCCAGCTGTAATCCAGCAATTAAAGCCTCATATTCAGCTTCATTGTTGGTAGCCTGGAATTCACAGGATATGGATAGAGGTAGTATGTCCCCCTGTGGCGATTTTAGCAGGATTCCCAGCCCTGTTCCTCTGACATTCGAGGAGCCGTCGGTATAGAGGATCTAGTCTTCTTTGAGCTTCTCAAGTTGCTGGACTTCCTTTTCAACTTCTGGTTCAATATCACTGCTGAAATCCGCCACAAAGTCAGCTAATGCTTGGGACTTAATTGCTGTTCTTGGTTCATACTTGATGTCGTAGGCACTCAGTTTGACTGCCCACTTAGCCATCCTTCCTGACATTTCCGGCTTCCTGAGAACTGCCTTGATAGGATAGTTAGACATCACAATTATAGTATGGTTTCAAAATAATGTCTAAGTTTAGTGGAAGCCATTATAAGGGATAAAATTAACTTTTCAAGGTGAGAATACCTGGATTCTGCGTCTAGCAGAGTTTTACTTACATAATATACCGGATGCTGCTGACCTTGATGGTTTTTTACCAAGACTGCACTGATTGAGCTTCCGGAAACAGCGAGATATAAATATAGCTGCTCCCCATCATCTGGTTTCATTAGTAATGGGGCTGCTGACAGGTAGTCTTTCAGGCACTTCAGGGCTTCTTCATGCTTCTGAGTCCATTCGAACTTCTTGTTTTTCCTCAGGATATCATAGAAATCCTTACTTTTTTCTGAGGATCTTGAAATGAACCTGTTGAGCGCTGCGATTCTCCCTGTCAACCTTTGTACTTCTTTAACATTCGATGGGGACTTCAAATTTAGGATCGCTTTGATCTGTTCTGGACTTGCTTCTATCCCTCTTTCAGTAACCATGTAACCTAGGAATTTTCCAGCTCGCACCCCAAAATGGCACTTAGAGGGGTTGAGCTTCATGTTATACTGATCAATGATATCGAAGGCCGTTTGGAGATCCCTGACATGATCTTCAGCCTTTTTGGATTTCACTACCATGTCATCTATGTAGACTTCCATCGTGTCCCCCAGTTGCTCTTTAAACATCATATTAACGAGCCTCTGGTAGGTGGCACCTGCATTTCTTAAACCAAAGGGCATAGCAGTATAACAATATATACCTGTTGGAGCCATAAATGCCGTATGCTCCTGATCGCATGGTTCCATCTGAATTTATTGGAATCCTGCCGAGGCATCCATGAAGGTGAGCATCTCGTGACCAGCCGTGGCATCCACCATAGCATCAATATGGGGAAGTGGAAACGGATCCTTAGGGCAGGCTTTGTTCAAGTCTGTGTAATCGACACAAACTCTCCATTTTCCATTCTTCTTTTGAACCACCACCACATTTGCTAGCCATTTGGGATACTTGACTTCTCTGATCATCTTTGTTTTGAGAAGCTTGTCGACTTCCTCCTGGATGATTATATTCTTTTCTGGGGCGAACTTCCTCCTTTTTTGCTGTATAGGCCTGAAAGAAGGATCTAAACCAAGTTTATGAGTAATTACATGTTTAGGGATACCTGTCATATCTTCATGCTTCCAGGCGAAAGTTGAGGTCCTGGCTTTGAGAAGCTGGAATAATTCCTGCTCAACATTTATTGGGATGCTTGTTCCCACGAGCACCTGGATTTCAGGATTCTCAGGGTCTAGGGGCACTTCTTTGACTTCCAGCTCCCTGTCCTCCTGCACTTCAGGTGCCTTTTTCTGTAATTGCTATCCTTTCGTCACCTTAGTGGTGTTCTTTATCGAAGTTGAATAACAGTTCTTAGCTTCCTGCTGGTCGCTTTCAATTCTCACAACTCCCCGGGGTGTAGGAAGCTTGATACATTGGTGATAAGTTGAAGGGACTGCCTTCATCTCGTGAATCCATGGCCTGCCAAGAATAATGTTGCAACAAGAGAGAGAATCTATAACACAGAATTTTTGCATAGAGTTTACCCCCTCTATATATACCGGCAGCCTGATATCCCCAACGGTGCTTTTAGTTTCACCGCTGAAGCCAACTAAGACTGAGGATCTTGCAACTATTTCAGTTTCCGGGATCCCCATCTTTTTGAGTACATCAAGACGGATTATGTTTACTGAGCTTCCATTATCAATCAGGATCCTGCGAACAAAATGGTTAGCAATATATAAAGTAACCACAAGACTATCATGATGAGGATCCTGAACATGAGAACGGTCACTCTCATCAAAGGATATAAGTTTGTCCCGAGTTAGGGTAGACGTCCGGACAGGTTTGTCACCCTGTTCAGATTTGGATTCCTTAGCGTGCTTCTTGGCTGAGGAATACGAAGTGCCGCAGATGTCTGAGCCTCCTGATATGAAGTTGATTATCTGGGCATCCTGGGGTGGAGAAGCTGCTCTCACTACTAGAAATAACCCCTTCCTTGACGCGCGAACAATGACACTGAGAATTTTATGACGCGCAAAAACAAGCGTCATTAAAAAAACTGTCGTATTTACTAAAATTTAACAAAATTCTCTGGTTAGATGACGCGCATTTTTGCGCGTCATAAAAATTGTGTCATTTGAAAAAAAATAAGAAAACACGGAGGACAGAATTTATGCGCGCGTCAAGCCTAAAAATAAAACCGTCGTTTTATAATTTTCCCGCCAAAATGAAAAAACTTGGATATAGCCCGCCTCTTTCACTATACTTAGGGTTTTTTCATTCACTTTTCGGTTTTTCCCCAAAAACGTTCCTCCCGGCCCGCTCCCGTTCACCTCCCGTTCCCTAACTCCTCCCGTTCCCGCCGACCGCCACCGCCGACCGCCGACCGCCTACCGCCTACCGCCGACCGCCGACCGCCTACCGCCTACCGCCTACCAGTTGCAGAACACCGGTTCCTACTCCTCGATCTCCATGGCATCGAATCCTCCCATTCGACACTTCTGAACCCGCATACCTCAAGGCCGCCGAGAAGTTCGCCGTTTGCCCCTTCTCACAAGCTCACAACTCACCCTTCAGGCTCTGATTGGAGGGATTTCCGGCGTTATTGCTCAGGTACTCAATCTTAAAACCCTAATTTTGACCTTATACTGTTTCAAATGTATCCGTAATGAAACTGAAAACCCTAGTTTTGGTGTAATTTTGTGTCAAATTGCTGAAATCTGTTGTTGTTATCCTAGGGTTTTGTATTCGATTTGGTAAATGTTGTTATCTGTTCTCTGAGTTTCGATTGAAAGAACTGATGTTTTCTTTTTTAACTGATATGGCTGAAATCTTTCATGTTAGGTTTAATCTGCAACATGTTTTTTTGTTCAGTTAGTTTGCTGCTTCTTTTGAGTAAGCACATGACCTCCTATTTTATCACCTATGTATTATTTGTCATGATGTCATCTCCATCTGCCTTCTAAACCTCAGGGTTAATTGCAATATATTCACGTGCTTTGACTATTATGCTTCATAATAAGTGATTGATTTAGCTTTTGCTGCCTCTTATTAAAGTCATCAAATTGTAAAGCAACCTCCTCGTCACATGTTTAAAAGCTTTTGCTCCTGTTTAAGCTAACTATTTGTACCAATTAAACTAGGCCTGCAAATTCAGACTTATTAACTCTTATGAAAAAGTACTACACAAAATGCATGGCTAGCAAATACAAGATGAAACTGTTTTTGGGGTTCGGTCGTACCATAATGTTATACCTTGTATAAATAGAACAATCCAATTACATGTACTTGTAGACAAAGGTATGACACTCGAAATGACTATTTTATCTAATGCATTTAAGTTGTAGGATTGGGCATTCATGCACCCTATATGAATATGATCTGGTGTGACTCAAACTAATTGATGCTTTTAAACCTCCAATCTTTAAGATGCCCCTTGCTGAGTAGATAGCTGATTTCCTTTCGGAGTGCTATACATTCGTCTGTTAGGTGGCCAAAATCTTCATGGAAGGCACACCACTTGGTCTTGTCTTTCCAGGATCCTTGCTTGGTATCCTTCCTGGGCCATCTTGCTTTTTCACCTAGATCCTGCATAGCACACATCAAACCACCAACGTCAACGGAAAAACAGTATTCAGATACCTTAGGATACTCCTCCTCATCATCATCTTGGTCGACAGCATTGACTTTGTGATTTTCCGGTTTGGAGTATGGACGAGATCTATATGGCTTCCCGGGGGATTCTGCCTTCTTGCTGTTAGGATCATATTTAGGAACCTCCAATCTTTGGTGGATCCTTTTGTCATCTTCCAAACGGATGAATCTCAAGGCTCTACTGCGGACTTCGTCGAGGTTCCTGCAAGGAGCCATGACAAGGTCATCATAAAAACGTGAATCTTTGGAGAGCCCCATTTTAAAGGCTTCCACGGCTGCTGCCATATCCAGATTAGGAATCTCAAGAGATTCTCGTCCAAATCTGGCAATGTAATCCCTGAGAGGCTCATCTGGCTTCTGAATTATTCGGTACAGGTCACCTGTGAGCTTCTCAAAGGTCCTGCTGCAAGAAAATTGATTGTTAAACAAGTTAACTAAGTGAGAAAATGATGTAATAGTGTTAGGAGGAATGCTCAGTAGCCATTTCATGGCTGGTCCTGTTAAGGTTAAACCAAAGCCTTTGCATAGACAGGCTTCTTTAATTACCGCCGGAATGGGATTGATCTCCATATGCTCCCGGTAATGTGCCACGTGTTCTTCAGGATCTATGGTTCCATCATAGAGCTTCATGCTTGGAGTCTGGAAACGCTTCGGGATCTCCACCTGAGATATTGGCCAGGCAAATCTAGAGATCTTGTGGCTTTCCAAAGGAACTTCAGGGATAGGTTTCAAGATCCCTGGAACATTTGATATCATTTCTTTCAACTTCTGGAGCTCCCTGGCGATACTTGGATGAATACCTGCATCATAAGGAGCACCCTGGTTAGAAACAATAGGGATTGAATTGGACATGTTACCTGGGTCAGGATTCTGGACTGTAATCCCGGAGCCGTATCCATAGCCCGCTGGGAAGCTCGGCTCTGTGGTGGTCGCTGTTTGCATGGGGATAACGTCTCCGTCATGCACTTCTGAGGAGCTGGTCTTAAAGATTCCTGCAGAAACAGAAGGGTTAGAGTATTGATATCCTTGAGGGTTCTGGCTTGGATTTCCAACAGAAAAAGGATATCCTTGAGACGGCAAGGCTGAGGATCCCAACAATGGTGGAATCCAAGGACTCTTGTAGCGTGACTATGAGGATTCTGGTGGGACAGCTCCTGAGAATCCAGCGGTACTCTCCACATTTCCAGCGGCTTGAGAAGTTATTGTAGGAGCCGTAGTGAAGCCTGATGCTGATTTGTAATTGTAGCGAGACGGATCTGAGGATCCTGAAGCATTGAAATCAAGATGCCTAGAGAACAGAGGACTTTGTTCTTCCATGGGCTTCCTAGATTTCTTTAGCTCTTCAATCTCCTTCATCACCGTTAAGTTGGTTTTTTCTTGCTGATCCATTTGATTCTTTACCTGTTTAATCAAGGAAAACAAATCATTGTTAGTAATAACAGGATCAACAGATTGGACCTGGGATCTTGTGAAGACAGGATAATCAGTTTTTCTCGGCTGCTCGTCCACTTTCTTCTGACGGTCATTGGTCTTCTTCTGGCTTCCTGAAAGGGAAGGAATAGGAGGAATGGAGGACGATGTAGAGGCCGAGACAGCTTTTTGCGGGTTTGACATTTTTGGGATTGGAGATCAAATGAAGTGAATGATATATGGGATTTTGGTAGGATTAAGCACCACTTGCCCCACGGTGGGCGCCAAACTGTTTTGGTCAAAAATTCACTTAGGAATCCTGTATTCCAAACTTAGATTGTGAGGTAGTGTGCTTAACTATCAAGTGAGCAAGTAATCCAAGTTGGGATGATAACACAAGGATTTTTAGCGAGGAAAACTCCAGAATCCTTCGAGTTGCCTCTGAGAATCCTGGATAAAAACCTCGGGTGCCGGCTGAAAAACCGCCACCAAGTCAATGTTATTAATGATCAAGCAATTCGTTACAATGGGTTGGAGGTTTGATCGATCAGAGCTAAGTGTTACAATGATTCGTATTCGCAAGCAAGCTAATGAAAGTGTGTTGTGTGTGTTCCTATTGATCGAGTCCTCGTTTATATAACAAATAACAACTAACTAACTATCCGGGATTCCCGGGATCCTCTTTCTCCACTTCTCTTGACCGTTGAGGGAGACGCGGCCCACTTCTCCACGTGCCAGTTAGTTGTGGACCGAGTCTTCAGGAGTTGGTTAGGTCCCTTAACGTCCCTGAAAACGAATAAAGCACATGGCAAAAATAAGGGTTAGTCGATAATTAAATTTCAGGATACCTGACTGGACGGGATTCCCAAACCGTAGTGAGATTCCTAGTATTACGCAGCTTCTCTGTAAGCATCCTGAAATTGACCCCTAACAGTAGTGGCAGATGCTCTAAGCAGAAAGGAGAATCATCCTTCTTTTCGGGTGAAATCATATAAGTTAGTAATCACTCCTGACTTTCTTATCCAACTTCGTAAGGACCAATATGAAGCCCTTAAGGATGAGAATATCAAGAAAGAAAGAATGGTCGGCCAAGCGGGAAGCTTGGAAGAAAATGAGTATGGTGTGAAGACAAGGTTTGATCGAATGTGGATACCACTTACTGGTGGGATTCGCGTTAAGATATTGGATGAGGCACATAAGTCACGCTACTCGATTCACCCTGGTACGACCAAGATGTACCAAGACCTAAAAAGAGACTATTGGTGGCCATGCATGAAGTTTAATGTTATGTAATATGTGAGCAAGTGCTTGACTTGTGCAAAAGTTAAGGCGGAACATCAGAAGCCTTACGGGAGGCTTCAGCCTTTAGAGATTCTTGAGTGGAAGTGGGAACACATCACGATGGACTTCATAACTAAGCTACCTCGCACAGCTAAAGGTTATGACACCATCTGGGTGATTGTGGACAGGCTAACCAAGAGTGCTCACTTCTTGCCTATTTGTGAGACAATTTCTTCTGAAGAATTAGCTAGTTTGTTCATTAATGAGATCATCTCTAAACACGGGGTGCTAGTGTCTATTGTCTCCGACAGGGACACTCGATTCACTTCGCGATTTTGGAGGAAATTCCATAAGAATATGGGATCGAGATTGCACATTAGTACGGCATATCATCCCCAGACGGATGGGCAAAGTGAAAGAACGATTCAGACTCTGGAGGATATGTTGCGTGCTTGCATAATAGACTTTGGAGGAAGTTGGGATAGTCACCTACCACTAGCAGAATTCTCCTAGAACAACAGTTATCATGCTAGTATTGGCATGCCTCCTTATGAGATGTTGTATGGTAGAAAATGTCGAACTCCAGTGTGTTGGGATGAAGTTGGCCAACGAGAATTAGGAAGTAAAGAAGTAGTTCAAAATATGGCTCAAGATCTTGATGTGGTCAAGGCAAGGTTAAAGGCCGCACAAGATCGACAAAAGTCATATGCGGATAAAAGGAGAAGGCCAATTGAGTTCCAAGTTGGAGACTTCGTGTTGCTAAAAGTTTCTCCTTGGAAGGGTATTATTCGGTTTCGAAAGAGAGGCAAGTTAGGCCCAAGGTATGTAGGACCTTTTAAGATTGTAGAACGTGTAGGTGAGGTTGCCTATCGGTTAGATCTACCTGAGAAATTGTCTGGGATTCACCCAACATTCCATGTTTCTTATCTAAGAAAATGTGTTTATGATGAATCAGAAATAGTACCTTTAGATGAAATTGTGGTAGACGAAAAGTTATCATATGTGGAAAGGCCAGTTGCGATTTTAGATCGTAGTGAAAATAAGTTCCGAAACAAGACCATTCCGATGGTTAGGGTGCAGTGGATGCACAGAAAAGGTTCTGAATCTACGTGGGAACGAGAAGATGAAATGAGAGAATCTCACCCTGAGCTATCTGTGCTTTGAGCAAGTTTCGAGGACGAAACTTATTTAAGGGGGGGGGGGGAGTTGTAACATCCCAAGATTCAGATAAACTCGTATGTGGTAGTTAATATAATAACTATGCTTATCATATATATATATATATTTGGAATATTAGTGAATGCATATTTATATGATATATGTGCTATATGTGTATATGCATGATAATATAAGTGAATACGTAGTTGCAAAGATAAGAAATGGATAAATGGGTGTGATATATGTGATTAGGATAGTATAGGTGTATGTGAAATATTCATTTGATGAATATATATATGTGAAAATACGTGTTAGAGTAGCTAGCATAAAGAAATTTCATGATAATAAATACATATAAAAGTAAAAGGGTCAAAAGTGTAAATTATGTAAAGCTAAGAATACTTACGGGTATTGTACGTATCTATAACTATTATAAGTTCCCCGAGGCTTATAAACATACCCTAAAATGGTTCGGTACATAAAATGATAGGTATTTTAAAGTTAGAGGGACCAAAGGTGTAAATAATGAAAGTTATATATATATATATATATATATATATATATATATATATATATATAATTAAAAAAATAAATACGTATGTATACGTATGTTATTGAGAGTGTCCCGAGCCTCATAAACTTCATTGAGTATGTTTTATATAAGTTCGAGGGTTAAAGATGGCATTTGGGAAAGTTCTAGGCTTGTTTGAAAAGCAAAAGAGGAGCTCATGACAAGTGTCATTTTTTGGTTGATTTGGTGTCATATTCACTTGCCATGTGTCATGTTCACCACCCTTAGGTGTAAAAATTGATGCTTAGTCATCATGCCATGTGTAAGCATCAGGTTAGGAGTGTTTGGCTATAAATAGGCCATAAATCCATCCATTTTTCCTTGCTAATTCACCTAAAACCAAACCGAAAAACCCTAAATTCGAACCAGAAACTTCACGGGTAGATTTCTCTCAAACCATAGAGAGTTAGTAGCCGAAATTTTGCAGTCAAGCTTCTATAGGTATGATCTAAGATAACCTCTTTCAGTTTTAGCTAAATCGATTCCTAAGTATGATTTCTAAAACTAAGATCAAATTAGGGTTCTTGAGTTTGTTTGGGTAAAATTGGATGATTGGGTGGTAATTAGGGCCTGAATTTTGGTAGGTAATCCTAAAATGATGTGTTTTATGAAAGCCCTAAACTTTTTTTCACAAAAAGAAAAGTTTTGGTACGATTTTTAGAAGAGGGCCAAAATTAGGGTTTTCTAGACATGGTTTTGATAAAATTAAATGATCGGGCTTGATTTAAGGTTCCATCTTTTGAAGGATATCATAAAATGATATTATAACAGAAGCCCTAAGTTTATTTGAGGAGAAAAGGAGTTTTGATGTTAATTTGGGAATTACGTCAAAATTGGGGTTTTGGAAGATAATTGTCAAGTATTGGGATGACCATAAAGTATTGGATGTTGATTTTTGGTATTAGAGCATGTTTACATATATATTAAATATATATGAGTTCAAATTTGATAATTAATAATTAAGCTACTCGGTGCAACGATTGTAGTAATTCCGCCTCATGGTCGTCAATGACGCCTACACGGCCGGTAACGATCGTCACCAAATTCCAAACCCCGTGACTATTCCTCATAGTAATCCCGCCTAAATGATCGGTCATAAGGAAACACGAGCGGTAAACGTTAAGGAGCAAAGACTTGAAAAAGATATAACAAAATATGTAAAGGGGGCAAAATGATCATTTTGACTATTAAGGGTATTAACCAATAAAGAGTTGGGTTTTGGATAATGGGGTAAGCCTTAAATGTTATTTGTAACCTTTAGGATGTCTTGATAGGGACATTACGTTAAAGCCATTAAGTAACTGATTCACGAGGACTTAACCCAAGAATAATAGCTTCGCAAAGCTAAGGTGAGTTCTATGAGCCCACTTTTAAATATTTTAAATGTCTTAAACGTTTTTGGGCTGGCATACATACTGTGTTATGAAAAGTGTTTCCAAATGCTTATAAGTGTTGTTAAGTGTTATTGTTCATTTGGATTGACTATGTGATATTATGCATGTGAATTAAGTATGATGTGTTATGTGCTATACTCTGCTATGATATTAAATGTCCAAGTGATGAGGGAATTGTTAATAGACGTATAGTGAGTATGTAGGTATATACGAGAACTAATGATGCATTTGCTTTATATATTATGTGGTGGATACGCCGCTTGTACATCCTATATATAAGCATAATAATATTAGTTACCCGGTATATCAGTAGTGTATAAACTCTAATGGTAAATTGGGAAATGATCATTAGTTGTAATATATGGATACATTATCACTGACTACTAATAAACCTAAGGCTCTTAGATATTTGATTAAAGGCAGGTAGTGGTATTGTGGAGGATAGGGATTGCTAGTAAGATACTCGTTATTGAATGAGTTGAACATGTTAAGTAAAGCAATCCGTAAGGTCATGGAGTGGATAGTACACATGGGGCTAATGAAATAGGGAGACAAAAAGGGTAGTATTTCTCTAGCCGGTGTACGGAAGGGTCTACGTAAGGTAGTGAGACTGGCCATATCGGGATACCTGGATGGGAAGGTTCTGTTTGACAGTCGACAATACTATCCTACCCTAAGGTGTACTTGATAACCACAAGTGACCAGAGATTCTTTAGGCTGCTCCGGGGTAGCAGATAAAGAATGAGGTATAACAAGACGTTGCTAGTGCAAAGAATATTGAATTTAATTAAACTAGGAAGATTTATGGGTTGTTTAAATAGATTCCTGGTTATGTGTAAATTCTGATGTATTAAGTTTTATACTTGTTAAAAGTTTACTAATGGGGTCAAGAAGACGCAGGAGAACTTGATTTGTCTTGCAGATCAAGAAAAAGTTTTTAGAAACTTAGAACTCACCAGCGTAAGCTGACTTTTTAAGTATGTATGTCAGGTAATGGTGAGAGTTATGGAAGTAAGGATAGGACTTTGGCGATAAAGGAATGAATGGGCAAACTATCAAGAGAAGGCTTGAAGTACCGCTGGCATAGACCTAGATAGTTAAAGTTTATGTAATATCTAGTTTACTGTTGTAACTTGGCAATACGAATAAAGTTTTTTTTTAATATTTCCGCTGCGTTAGTATCTCTGTTATACGATGTGTTCTTGTGTAAATCCGACACGTGACCCCTCCTGGAGCCAAGTCTGGGAGTGGGCGTCACAAGTGTGGACTTCGCGATGAGGTTGGAGGAACAGTGGGCGTTGATGGTGAATGATTTTGTCGGTGCAGGGTGGACAAAATCCTTGCAGGGGCTCGGTGGAGAGGCGACCGACACAGAGACGGGCCACCCTCTCCGGTGGATTTTCTCGGCATCGAGGGTGGATTTTGTTGCTATCGGTGTTTTGAGAGAGAGCATGGAAGGAGAAAGAACGAATTTGGTGGAAAAGGTTGGATATACTGAAAATTATGCTAAATATTGGGCGGGGAAAATTAAAAAGTGATTGAATTTCTTGACAAGCAAAAATAAGTGTTCTCTGTGTTTTTTTTTTTAATTATGACGCGCAAAAATACGCGTCATCTATCCTTAGGATTTTTTCCATTCTTGACAGGTTTTTTTATGACATCCATTTTTGCGCGTCAAGAAGAGACCGTGTGTCATTGTTTGCGCGCCAAGGAAGGCCCTGTTTCTAGTCGTGAAGAAATCTGAATTCTTTCTTCAGATACCTCATCATCAGTTATTTTAACATGCAAAAAAGCTACCCTATCACTCATATATTTATAAAATAGTAAAAATTACATATATCCCTCTATTTTGAATCTTAATTGTATATTTACCCAACCCATAAAATCAATTGCATATTTATCCATCTTTAATAATTTTTAACTTAATACCAATTATACCCCTAAAACAATTTTAATTTGATTATATTGCTCGTTGTATCCTCTTTTCCAATCAAATTGTTCATCTCCGGATTAAATTCTACCGCTGCTACCAAAATCTACCACCAATTTCAATCATTCAATCTGGTTACCATCACGAATTTCAATCAAATCCGGAATTACATACATGCGATTGGGGATGCGGTGCGAATTTAGGTCTGATGATGATCACTACGTAGGGAATTGCCATTGTCACTCGAATTTGTAGCCCTTCTCCACCTTTATTAGACCCAAACCCAAAGCTGTTTTGCCAAATATTGATTTGGATGGAATTTCACAACTACCGGACTTATCCAATAATTTTATACCTTTGATTTTTACCTCCTTGTGCACTATTTATTTCCAATAATTTATACCTTCTCTGAGGGATTAACATCATCAACAGCTAGCACATTAATGTAGTAGATATGATCATATAACCTTTTGTTTTTAAATAAGTTGATCAATGATGTAGTTTTTAGGTACTGTTTTTGTTAATCATAATGGAGCGTGTTGGTATATATGCAATTATAAGGTTGAGGGTATAGAAGTAATTTATAAAATTTGAGTAAATAAGGGTAAAATATAATTGAATTTTTAGATCGTGTATATATATAATTTTTAAAGTTTACAGGAAAAATATACGATTGCCCGTATAAAATTTATAACTTGATTATTCTTTATATAAAAAATATCATAAACTTTAATAAAAAATAATTTTTATTTATGAGGTGAGGAAAAAACGAAAATTGAGAGGGAAACACATGGCGCAATGAGGGTCGAGAAAGTTTCAAAGAATTAATGGCCATCAATATATCGCATAATATAAGAATCTAAAGACGAAGAGTATACCATTTTAACTTTTGTGTAGATTGAGACTTTTGGCTTTTGAAGATTTTAGGTTATTCCATATCGTATCAATCACCGCCTCACCGATGAAAACAAGAGGTTCGCATGAGTCATACTCGTGGAAATTTAAAAGAACATACAAACATGGTACCTGAATTTAAAAACCTAATCATCAATATGAAGTGATTTTTATTTAATTTGGAAATTATGAATCAAAACGTACGAAATGGTTTTAATTAGTTTTGCATTCAAGTTTTTGAGTTTAGATGCTTAACTACATAATTGTATTAACTTTTCCCTACATAAAAATTCTGGTTGTCCTAAAAAGCCATTTTCGTCTTAGAGGTGTAAAAGAAATCACACACTAACACATATAAAAATACGATGTTGAAAACAAAACAATAAGCTGACTCACTATTAAAAAGTTCAGTGATTAGCGTTTTCTAGAAAGATCACATCATGTATCAACTTGTGATTCTATTCTCAATAGTAGGTTAGCATGTTTTTATACACACTTCACATGTGTGGTTCCTACTTACACTTCCTAAACACCACTTAGGCTATGTGTAGTCATAATGCCCCACCATGGGACATTATGTGACATGTGGCAGTGACGTGGCAAATGGGGGGTTATGGGGGATGAGTGTGTAGTCATAAAGCCCCTATAATGATTACTTCAATTATTATTATTATTATTATTTTTTATATTTTAATATGTAATTAAATAAAGAAATTAAAAAAAGATATTTTTTATTTCTAAAAATAGAAATACAACTAGAAATACAATATAGTGAAAAAAAAAAACTAGTCATCGTCTGGTACGTCATCGTATGCTTCATCTTCATCACTTTCATCATCCTCATCGTCCATATCATCACCTCCATCGTCGTCGTCATCATCACTTTCATCGTCGTCGTCATCGTCATCCTCATCGTCGTTGTTTTCGGGTTGAGGTTGAGGTTGAGGGGCATTTGGTGGTGGTCGAGTATCCCATACATGTTCAATCAAATCCACCATAAGTGCGTTATGTCGTTCTCTTGAACGCATTTCCCTCGTATTTTGAACACGTTCTTCCATCGTCGCGTATGGTCGATCCTCGACGTGTGAAGGATCAAAATAGCTACAAATTGCAAGCCCTTCGTCCTCCTTGATCATGTTGTGCATGATTATAATGGCACGCATACAATTTGTCATCTTCGTCATCGTCCATAATCGACACGGATATTTCACGTAATGCCATTTTTTCACCAAAGTACCAAATGTGCACTCGATGTCCTTTCTTGCCGCTTCTTGTACCGTTTTGAAATATTTCCTTTTTTCATCGAGAGGGTCTTTGAAAGTCTTGACAATAAACGAATATTCTGGGTAAATACCATCACCCAATAGGTAGCCATGCGGGTAATAGTTGCCATTTGCATAAAATGCTACGTTCGTCTGCTTCCCCGACACGTAATCCTCAATGACTTGTGATCCTTCCAAGACATTTATATCATTGTTGGATCCGGCTACACCAAAGTGCGCATGCCAAATCCATTGATCACACGATGCGACGGCTTGCAAAATCACCGTTGGCCCCTTTTGATCACCCCTCGTGAATTGACCTTTCCAAGCGGTTGGACAATTCTCCCATTGCCAATGTTTACAATCTATGCTACCGATCATGCCCGGTAGTCCATGTACTTGATCATGATGTTGATAAAGCGTCTGAATATCATTCCACGTGGGCTTCCTTAGATAACGTGCCCCATACAATTTGTCTATACCTAGAAACAAAAAACTAACTTGTATATAACATTTTTAATTTATGTAACTTATAAAAAAAATAAAGTAACTAACTCATAAATTATATAACCTATAAAATAAAAAAATAACTAACTCAAGATTTATGTAACATTTAAAAAAATAAATGTACCTTCGGTGAAGTGCTCCAAACAATCGCGTGTTGTTTTATCCGCCATTTTCAAGTAATCGTCGTTAAAATCCGTCGAATACCCGTATGCCAAAACGCGCAAAGCCGACGTACATTTCTGAATTGCGGTGAATCCAAGCCTTCCCATTCCATCGCGTCGTTGTTTGAAATAATCAAAATTTTCTTCTAAGTCGTGTGCTAAGCGTAAAAACAAACGCTTGCTCATTCGAAAACGTCTTGCAAACGTTTTCGGATTGCGGTACGTAGGGGTTTCCGAAAAGTAGTCATTCATCAACCGGTTGTTCGCCGCTTCACGATCACGGTGAACATGTGTTCTTCGAAGAAGCGGTCGTGGGACGGAGCTCGAAGCCACTAACTCGTTTACAACTTTGACACATGCCGAAATTACCTCATCCTCTTCTTCGTCGTTGAAGTTCCAGAGGTATGAGGATGATGATGACACCGGTGAACCCATTTTGTTGTGTGATTTGTAAAAGAAAAGAATGTGTAGAAGAAGAGAAGAAGTGTAGTTTTTTTAGGAAGATATGTATATATATAGTATATGATGGATAAAAAAAGAAAAAAAAAATTAAATGTGGTCAACTAGCCGTTCAACGGCTAGTTTGAAATTGGTGGAATTTTTGGGCGTGATGTGGGTAACGCCACTAGACAATTTGAAGCAACATAGCGCCCCGGGGGGTGCCCAGGGGCGCTATGAAGGGCGCCATAGTGAGGGATTTGGGGCTATAACGCCTGATTACACATAGCCTTAGAGAGTTAACCAAATAACCAACAATGAATGGTTTGATCAAAATAATAAGGTTGATCCAAGGGTTCTAATTGAAAGCTGTCTTTTTAAATTATGTTTTGTTTTATATTTAATTGAAAAGGGCAAATCTGTCATTTAACAAACCCACATAAAACCCCCTTTCATTTAAAAAACTCCATAACTTTTTTATACATTGTCGGATTTTTATAAAAATTGCACCATTAAACTCGTCGCATTTTTATCTTTAATTCAAGTATAGTTTTGACGTTTTTTATTATCGTTTTCTCAGACGTGCGTTGTAGCACTAGTGTTACAACTACTAACATTAGTGCCATAACTATTAATATACATTCATAATCATTAGCATCGATGTTTCTACTTAGGTACAACTGGATATGCATTTGTTACAACCTGTCAATGCATCAATATGCTTATAAAACATTGATGCTATAACCATTGACAATGGTGTGATTATCAGTAAACACCGGTGTTGTCAAGATAGAACAAAAAAAATCAAATGTACAACTAAATATACATAGATTACCACCTCCAAGGGCATTAAGGTTAAACAAAACACACAAAAAAAAATCAAATGTACAACTAAATATACATAGATTACTAATGCTATAACCACTAACAGTGGTGTAATGGTCAGTGACATTGACGCTACTGCTTAAAATCACCAAATGTACAATTAAATATATATAGATTACAAATCGCAAAGCACCAACATTATACAAAACCAATATACTTCAATATGAACACTGAATTGAATAAACATATGAACATCGAATCAAGCATATACACAAACTACAAATAAATATACATGTGAAAAAATCCTTCCATTTTGCGTCTCTAACAAATAAAAAAAATTCTTTCCATTTTGCATCTCCTTCCATTGTACAAAGATTCAAAAAAAAAAAAATGTAAATCTCTACCAAATTATAAAATTCCAAACAAAATTTTTCAAATTTACTGTAACATCTTCGAGATCCCTTCCATTTTGCATCAAATTGACAAATCCATTAACAATAACAATAACATCAAATCAGAACGAATCCAGAAATCGAATCAAACCGGAATCGAAATTGAAACGAAAGGGAGAGAACTAACTTAGTGTTGAGAAAACCTTAATCGTTGACGACGGATCTACATACGGGGATGAGAAGGGGAGGACGGTGGCGGGGGCAGGAATAGCGGCAGTGGTCGGGTAGTAGTCGGGCGGTGGCAGCGGCAGTAGAAGTCGTTAACGGGGAGGACGATGAGAAGCGGAGGACGGCGGTGATAAGCGATGATGATGAAGGGTTAAATAGTTGTGCGATGGATGACGGCCGTCCGGCAGCAAATGAGAACCGGAGGACGACGGTCCGGAGCGATGGCGGCGGCAAGGGTAGGAAATGGTGGTGGCAGCGATGGATTTGTAACGACGGGATATAGCGGTGGCAAGGGTTGGAATGGTGGTGGCAGAGATCGTTGTGCGATGAATGGGATTTTTTTGATCTGGGTTTTTTGAACTATCTGGTAGCAGCGATGGATGTGCATATTTAGGGTTACAAAGAGAAAGGTCATTGAATGGTAAATTACTTATATGACCTTGAATCAGTTATAGCCACAACTTTGTTAATCGGTTAATCCTTCAAGGTTGGGTTATTATTTGTTCCCATTCCTATATATATATATATATATATATATATATATATATATATATATATATATATATATATATATATAGGTAAAAGATCCGTGTAGACCCCTTATTTTTTATAGACCCCGTAGACCCCTTATAAAACTCAATAAAACTCACTAAAAATAAAACTCAGTTTTGTTAATTTAGTTTTTTTATTTGCGATAATCTTTTAAGAACAAAAAAAGACAATTAAAAAAAAGAAAAACGAAAAACATTAAAAATTGAACATTTTAAGACAATGAGTTTTAAAAATCAATGAGTTTAAAACTCAATAAAACTCAGTGTTGCGTTTAAAACTCATTATTTTAAAACTCATTGTCTTAAAATGTTCGATTTTTAATGTTTTTTTTTGGTTTTTAAAAGCTTATCGTAATAAAAAAACCAAATTTACAACACTGAGTTTTATTTTTATTGAGTTTTATAGGGGTCTACGGGGTCTACAAAATTTAAGGGGTCTACACGGAACCCTTCCCTATATATATATATATATATATATATATATATATATATATATATATATATATATATATATATAGGGATGGGAACCATTAATAACCTACTCTTAGAGAGATAACCAAATAACCACATCCTAGTGGCTTGATTAAATACAGGTGCTATGGATGAGTGACACGTGACACTCTTCTTTTTTTCTTTTTCTTTTTAACAGAAAGGGTATAAGGGTATTTTACCCAAAAGAAGAAGTACCCCCTCATTTTTAAAATGCATATAACTTTTTTTATCCGAAGTCGGTTTTTTATAAAAATTATACCATTGGACTCATCGCTTTTTTATCTTTAATTCAGATGTGGTCCCGATTTTTTTCGAAGGCTTTTTTTTCAAACGTCCGTATTAACATCAATGCTATAGAAAAAAGGCACCGGTGCTACCGAGAAACGGCATCAGTGCTACTTTTTGTAACATTACATGTCAGTACAGACGTTTGGAAAAAAAATGTCAAAAAAAGTCGGGAACACAATTGAATTAAAGGCAAAAATGCGACGAGTTTAATGGTATAATTTTAATAAAAAACCGACAAAAGATGAAAAAGTTATAGACTTTTTAAAAATGGGGGGTGTTTTTTTTGGTAAAATGACATCTATACCCTTCCTGGGTAAAAGTACCCATTGGACAAGTGTGATGCATCTTGTGGCTGAAATTGGTTATTTGGTTATCACTCTAAAATGAGTTAATAATAGTTCCTTCCCCTATATATATATATATATATATATATATATATATATATATATATATATATATATATAGGGAGAGGATCATTTGAGAACCAATTGGGTTTGAGAACTAAAAAGAACTAATTTGAGCCACAAGTTTATTTACATGTATCCCCCTCCCATGAATTGTAGTGGTTCCCCCTTGAAATGTGTGGTTGAGATTTAGTTCTCAAAAGTTCTCAAAATAAAAAGTTCTCATTTGAACCTAACCCTATATATATATATATATATATATATATATATTTTATGTGTTAAGTTGCATATGGTAGAAGTTCTTACTACATATATCTAATTCAAGTGAAGTTCATGAATTTAATATGAAATTGAAGGAATAATTTTGCACCATATACTTTTCACTAGATATTTTTCTTTTTTACCCAATCAGCTTAGATCATATGTCGCACTCATATTATATACTCTAAATCCTTCCTTGAGATAGGTCAAAGTAACATCACTTAGTTCTACATGCAAAAAGCTACTTTATATCTCGTATCTTAATATAATTCATAACTTTATTAATATTCTCTATATAGAAGATATTATAAATTTAAATAAAAGATTATTATTATTGAGGCCAGGGAAAAGTGGAAAATGAGAGGAAACAAATTATGGTTCATGAGAGTGAAGAAAGTTACAAGGAATTAAATAATGGCCATCAATATATATATCGCACAGATGGATGGCTTTTAGAGATGATTGTTGGAAATGGATGGGGACTGGGGTGAACTCGTTCTCTGCCAAGGAAGTTAGAAAGGTTATCGGGGCCGTGGAGTCTACCTCGAGCGGTTCGGTGTTTAGGTGGTGTAATTTGGTTCCTGGTAAGGTGAATCTCTTTGCTTGGAGGGCTCTTCGTAATCGGATTGCGACTGCGGATGCTCTTGCTAAAAGGAATGTGAATGTTCGGAATCCTTGGTGTCGGTTATGTAATGAAGAATTGGAGAGCGTTACTCATATTTTCAGTGGCTGCAGTTTTGTCAATAATGTGTGGCAGTGGTTGGCTTTGTGGTGCAAGACCCAACAGTTTATTTTTTTCTCTTTTGAGGATGTGGTTAAGGTGTATGAGTCAAAGAGTATTGGAGAGAAGAAAAAGGACTTGGTTCAAGGTTTGGTGCTCACGGCTTGCTGGATTGTGTGGAACGAAAGGAATAACGCTGTTTTTAAGGGGGGGACCCCATCGGTGGGTAAAGTTATCAACGAAATTAGAATTTGGAGCAAAGTTTGGATTAGTAATAGGTGTAAAAATTGTATCGATTGGGATAACTGCACTATGATGTAAGTTTGTTTTGGGGTTTTGGGGGGCGTTCCTAGCTCCTCGCTAGGGGCGTCTTTCCTGTTTTAATGGAGTTTTATTTTTGCTGTTCAAAAAAAAAAAAAAATATATATATATCGCATCATATAAGAATCTAGAGATGAAGTGTATACAATTTTACTTTTGCGTAGATCGAGACTTTTGCCTTCTTTTTTTAAGGTGTTGGGTTATTCCATATCATACCAATGACCGGTGAATTCTTTGCTGCGTGAAATACTATTTCTTTAATTTTGATTCTCTATACTAAAACCTCAAGGATTCTTTTTTGTTTTTCCACACGTTTCTAGAATTCGAATAGGAAAGAGAATAATCATAACACTATGTATATTTATTTATTTATTTTAACTCATTTTTTAACGATGGAGAAATAGATTCAATCTCTATTTGTGATCAAACTACATTACAGGGATTGAATTTACAATATACTCTTACAAAAAAATTACTAGAGAGTTATTGGAAGTTAACTTTTTGGTCTGACATGATAAATCTTATAACATATAAAAAGAGTTACAACGACACAATCAAGACATCATATAAAAAAAAACGAGTTATTTGTTCTATTAATTACCAAACACACCCTCACACACAAATGTGAATTGCATTACATAGAGAATGAACTCTAATTATAATGGGTCTGTGAGCTTATACTAATTAACTATAATCTAATCCTCTAATAATGTGTAAAAAAGAGAAGATGCGAGAAGGGACATGCCATTTGGATTAATAGTCAAACGGTAAGAGTTAAAAGAGCTTTTGGAGACACGACATCTCTCAACAACGATAAAGTCATTATCAATACTTGTAAAATGGAATTACAAAACTATGAAAACGAATAACCCAAACCAATCCTTATTATATAACTTTTTTTTAACAGTAAATTTGGATCACTGACGGGGGCATTACCCACCCACCCGATCATCTTCAATCCTCATCAGGGGAAACTCGCCATAGGTGAGAAAACCCTTATGAACCAACCTGTAACCCCTATTTATTTATTTTTTTGTTATAAGTGAGACTTGAATCCAAGACCTCTCATTTAAAATGTCTTGGATACTTCCCTCTAACCAATCCTTATTATATAACTTGGCCTCCAAGTTAGTAAAACTAAAAAACACTTTAAATAAAACTATATCAATTAAAATAATAATAAACTAATTGTTACTATTAACTTCTTTGCTTTTGGGATCTTCTTTAAACCAGCCCTATAAAATCTTTCATACCTCCCTTTGTATCTATCACGTTCATCCATTTGTAAGAAAGTTGGTATTATATACTTTTATACAATTTTGAAAGAAGTGTTATCTCTCTTTGTCTCTCTTTGTTTTTTTTTTATTCCTTTACGTTATATCTTAAGATGATATTACTTTTTCAGTAATGTACCATAACTTTTATGTTCTAGAGATAAAACTTTTAGGTGGCGTGTGGTTCGTGAAATTTAATGAAATTAAAATTACAAAGTTTTCCTTTGAAATTTGTGCTTAGTTGGGTTATGGGTAAATTTAAATTGGAATGAATAACTTTTTTTTAACGGCGTTTGGAACTACTCCCCAAATCTCTAATACCCGAGTGAGCTTTCCTGAGACGGGATTGCAACCGTCCATAATGATTTTTACACTTCTGTTAGAGCATATTTCTATGCTATGATATGTCTCGTGTATTGTATCTAAGTGAGCAAGTTATTGTGTGAGTCTTAGGGGGCAGCGTACCAAGCTAGTCCGCCGTACCAAAGGTACGCCCGTACCAATGGTACGTTGGATGGTACGCTGGCCAGAATGTGTTACCTATAAATAGGTTGTGTTAGAATGAGCTTGCAACACTTCTGTCATTTGAGTCATTTATGTGTGTGTGTTCTCGAGAAAGAAACCAGAGAGACTTCTTTGTAATCTTTAAGTGATTTAATAAGATTTCTCTTATTTACATTCTCGGTCACTATGTTGATTGATACACGCAGTAGTAAGATCGTTTCACGTACTTACAAGTGGTATCAGAGCAATCCATGTTGCTCTACTACTGTGTTTTTGATCAATTTTTGAGATTCTAGTGAGAGAAAGTGGGTTTCTCATCGTTTTTCATCAAATTTTCACAATTACAAGTGTTTCTGGTGCTAAACTTGATTTCTAAACGTTCCTAGTGTGTTTTCGCAACTTACTGTTACTAATTCCAGCTCAAAACAGCAAATTCTAAAAAATCAGTCGAAAATGTCGTGGTACGCCGGATGAATACGTTGGTACACCACTTGGTATGCAAGGCAATCTTCATCCAGTAATTGGTACGCTGGTTGGCATGCTATCTGGTACGCAAGGCAATCTTCAACCGTGGTACGCAACGATTACTGGTTGGTACGTTGACGGTTACGCCGTACCATGGTAGTACGCTGAGTTCACTGGTACGCTGATTCTGGTCCGGTTGTTGGTACGTTGAAGTTCTGGTACGTTGTTGGTCCGCTGAAGGTCATTGGTACGCTGGTTCTTTTAGTCCGCTACTTGGTCCGCTGACATGAAACTTGTGTTCACTAAAACAGACGTAACTTGAGAACCGTTAAGAGTTACGGAACCCAATACCAGCCAAAACGACCGTCTCGACGAGATCTAGACTTTTAATCGCCTAACGACCAGTACCCTCTGTTTTGGTACCCAAAATCCACTTTTAAGACCTTTGTTTTCGAGTTCGAAGTTTTTGAAGCATCATATTTCGAAAAAGATGTCGGATTTCCAAGCTTTTGCCGCTATGCAAAGTGCGATGCAAACCATGATGAACTTTGATAATGAAATCGGAATAAGCCAGAAAGTTTCCAAATTGTTGAAGTTGGAAGATTATTAAAATTGGAAGCAACGATTTTCCGCATATATCATCACGAATGATATAGATTTGTGGATTCCAATTAAAAAGCTTTGCGTACATCCAACTGATGCAGGAGATTTCAAATAAGTTCATACGTTTGACAATGCTGAGAGAAAACTCTATGAGCTTGAACAAAAATCGTTTGGATATCCTACAATGGCTTTACCGACTGAGTTACTACATCAATTTAGTACATGCAAGAAATCGAAGCAATTATGGGAAGCTTTATCTGCGTGATGTGAAGGAAATGATCAATACATGAAGAGTCGAAGGAAAGTGCTGAATACAGAATTTGAATATTTTCAACATTATGATAAAGAAGACATTTCTGCTCTTGTATCTAGATTGTGTCATTTGATTAGTGAAATGAAGGTGGTTAATATTGAGAAGACCGAGAAGGAATTGAAAGTGAAATTGATGGAGGCCTTACCATCAAAATGGGAGAATTATGTGTTGTTACTGACTCGTGACAAAGAGTATTCATAATTATCATTCCGTGATCTAATTGGAAAGCTTCATGCTAGAGAGATGGAAATGATGACTTCAAATAAGTCCACTGCTCAATTACAAAATCCTGAATTATATCAGGTCAAAATTCTGCAAGTATTAGTGCAAAGTCTAAATCATGTGGTTTTGATTTATCAAACCCACCTCCGACAGCATTTGTTGCTAGTCATGGATCAGGAAATTCTAAAATTCATCAAGAGGGTGTAATTTCACTATTCCAAATCATTCAAGCCAGACTTCGTTTTCTGCAAAAACACCTGATGAACATTTGGCATTAATTTCTACTTTATTATCTTCATATTATGGATTGCTGAATGGTGGTTTGACAACATCTAATCTGATTGAAGAATATTTTGATCAGATCGATCCGGATAATCTTAAACAAATGGATATTAATTGGCAACTTGCAATGTTAGCCCAAAGAGTTAAAAGATTCAGGAAGAAAACCGGATTCCAAAGTTTTAATCCGGATGGCAAGGTTGGAGTAGATAAATCAAAGGTAAAATGTTTCAAATGTTCTAATTTTGGACATTTTGCTCGTGAATGTTCAAAGTCAAATGCTTCTTCATCAAAGTCTTCAACAACTTTGGTTTCTCAAGTCGATAAACAATATGATTGGGGACGAACTTCTAATCCTCAAATTGCTTGAACTGCTATTACTTCTGAGTCAAAAGCACAAACATCGAATGAAGCTTATGATTGGTTTGCCGATTTTCCTGACGAGTCTGCATTTTTTGTCGAATCTGCGTTGGTTGCTCAAATTGTACATAGTGATGACGAAGTAGAAGTAACTGATTCTGAATCTGAAACAAGTGGTTCTGGAAATAGTGGCTATGAATCTGTTTGTGAGTTTTGTTCTCAGAAAGACAAGAAGATTCAAGGATTGATAAAAGAAAATGAGTTGTTGGCTTATGAAAATAAACAGAAGATAGAAGAGTTGACAAGTAACAAGACAAAGTTGGAAGATGTAATTCAAGGACTTTCATCTCAAAAAGAAAAGTTTGCAGATTTTCAGGCAAAGGTAGTTGAAAAAGAGTTGAAATTTCAAAGTCTTGAAAAGGAATTTGAACAAAAAATTACTAAATTATCTGATGAAAATGCTGCATTAGTTCAAGAAGTGAAGAAATGGAAGAATGATGCTGAGGATACCGCAAATGATTTTCAATTTTTTTTTGACAAATCCAAGTCCAGACTTGATACGCTTACTAAAATTTCTGATGAACAAGCTGCTAAGATTCAATCCTATCAGATTGATATGGAAAAGTTACTTGATGAGAAAAGATAGTTAGTAAAAGTGAACAAAGTGCAGAATGCAAATTTGGATATTCAAAATCGAAATGAAGACAAGTTAAAGAAGGAATTGTTTGCTGAGCTTGATAATATGATGTTGCAGAAATATGAAACTCATATGGTGGCTAAGAGGTTGATAGTTACGGAAAAAGAGTTGGCTGAAGCTCATCAAAGGATTTATGAGTTAAAGATTGAAGTCATTGATTCAAAATATCTTTTGAACAATGTTATTAATTTATAATCTTTTACAAGTTTCTTGGCTAAAGATGAGAATTTTGAGAAGATGTTCAACAAAATAGTGTCACCACCGGGTAGTCTCAAAGAAGGAATTAATGATTTGAATGACAAGGTAGAGATTGGTGATTATTCTAAGTTTGTTGATTCTAAGATTGCTGAAGAAAAGAGTGAGAAGAAAGAAAAGGTTGTTGAAAATTTTAAAAATCAAAAGGTTGTGTCTAGTTCTTCATCTGATAGCAAAGAGAAATCTACGAGTTCAACAACTGACATTGATGAAACAATTGTTGATGCTCCAAAAGATATCAACAAGATAAAAGCAGAGTTTTCTGGTCTTGCAAAGAAAGGGCATAAATCATTAGGTTCAGAAGAGAAGGTTTCAGGCAAACATTCAAGCCTGGGTTTTAAGAAGACAAGTCCTGATATTGATACTTCTCAGATTCAAAAGAAACCGCAGCTGAAAAAGGTTAATTTGAAAAATTTGTAGAAAGAGGTTTTTAAGCTGATAAAGTTCAACCGGAGAGGTTTTATAAACTCAAAGGTTCGGAACATATATTTTCTGAAAAGGAATTCCCATTACATTGCTTGGATGCTCAGAAAATTGCCGAAGTTTATGTCAAGAATGTTGATCTGAAGAGCAAGAAGCCATAAGTTGCTAAATATTCTTCTGGAGGATCAAATTCTACTCCAAAGAGCCCGACATCAAAATGGGTTCATGATCATCGTTATCAGGTATTTGATTCCTTTTATGATTATTTTGGAGATATTACTATTTGTGAAGCTTTGCAGATTCCAAAACACCGAAATGTCAACAATCGCTTGTGTTACAATTGCCGAAAAAAGGGCATATGGCACATGATTGTCCGGTTTCCGCTCCTTCCACGTCAAGAAGATGAAAGGTTCCATATGTTGGTAAAACTGCCAAATTAAGATTCATTGACGAATATGGCAGGGTATTTGATGAATATCCACAACCTACATTTTTCAAAAATCAAGGGAGATTTATTCCTAAGTTTCAAAATGTTACATATGTAGGTTGTTCGTCACAATCAACTGTGACTGGTTCATCAAATGCTGAATTTCCAATCCAACAAACCTGGAAACCTAAAGTGGTTTCAAAAGGAAATCAGGACACTGGTCGACCAGAAGCAATTCGCTTCGGGTCATTTATAAACTGATGTGTTTGGCCAGTGTGCATGTACTTTTATAAGACCTATCGATGATTGAAAAGTTGGTGACAGAGGAATATTCTGCTGATTTATGTTAAATTACAAATGATATCAAATTTCAAATTTGAAATTTTTTCTGAAATCTAAATCAGAAAGGTATCCATGTCGAAAGGTTAATTTTCTTTCTTTAATGCATTGTGTTTGTAGTTTAGGGGAGAAAATTAAAAATACCAAAAGTAGTGTCTTTGTGTTTTTGTTAAAATGAAAAATCCAAAAATAGAGTTTTCATTTTAAGGGAAAAATTGAGTTTTCATTTTAAGGGGGAGAAAAAGAGTAAAACATAAAAATACAAAAACAATGAAAAATAAGAAATTGTATCCGACATAATTAGGAAATGATGGTACATTGGCTTACGTGTCTGAATCATGGATAAACTAGATGAAAAAGCCATAAGATCATTGTTTGATGTGCTTGGTAGACTCGACATTAAATCAGAAAGTATTCAGATGTGATATACACTAAATACTAATGCTTGACCAAGTGGACAACATCTTGAAACGTATCTCAAGATATTGAAAAGATGTGTGGAAAAGAAAAATGAGAAGTCGCTGTGTATACATGTGTTCATTCTGCAAAGATTTAAACTTGTTTGATTTTCTTTATTTTAGCAAAAAAGTGGACTTTCTCTGCGTATCGAAAGATCGACCTGTTTGTTGTTCGTTTGACGTTCTGCTTTATTTTCTTTGGTGTTTCGTATAACTCATCGGACTTTCTATGCGTGTACGGGAGTACCGACCTGATTGTTGTTGGGTTATAGAATTTCAACTTGTTTTATTTTCTTATTTTGTTAAATCTGAGGTCTTATCTGCGTATTGAAAGATCGACCTTAAGGTAGACGATTTAACATTCTTATTTCTTTTTGCATGGAACACAGTTGACGATATCATGAAAATACAATCACTGCGTGTTAAATCACAAGTGAAATCACAAAGTGTGATAAGCAAAAACATATCTGAGTATGTCTGATAGTGTGGGGTACCCTGGTCAAAGCAAATCTAATCAATACAATAACATATCCAGATGTTATGAGTATGATTGTGCATGAGTTTAAGATGGACAAATTATACCAGTAATAGACATGACTTGTGTGCTGAAGTAATTAAAATTGAAGTGTAGTTCAGCATGTTATGTTCAATATGATCCCAAGTTGTGATCTTTCTCGCAAAAGACTAATATAATGTGTGTTTTAGTATTTCAATTCTGTATTACATTTATGTTTCGTATCTGAAAGTTCCAAAAAGATTTTAGGTGTGTTTTATTATAAACTTAGAAAAATCAAAAAGATTTTCGGTGTGTTTTTATGTAAAGTTTCAAAAAGCCAAAAAAGATTTTGTTTCTTATTTGTTTTCGACCAATCGACATGTGATACGAAATTAAGTTTTCAAATCTATATCTTGGATTCTCGAAGAGAAGTTTTGCATTAAGATTAAAATTAAGTTTCAAAAGAAAAGGAAACCGCGTTTCTGTCTTCTGAAATCGCAGGTTATGCTGTCAAGACTCAAGCATGGTGAAAGGGGGAGTTTGAAGTATCTTTCACAAGTGGATCTTGAAGTTCAAAGATTATTCAAGAGTAATCCAGCCATGCAAGCTCTATTGTTAACAAGAGATTTCAAGTTGAAGGTTAGATGCAGCGATGCTGAAGATTGAAGACTGAAGTTTAGTTAGCATAGATACACTACACGTTAAGGGGGAGTTTGTTAGAGCATATTTCAATGCTATGATATGTCTCGTGTATTGTATCTAAGTGAGCAGGTTATTGTGTGAGTCTTAGGGGGCAGCGTACCAAGCTAGTCCGCCGTACCAATGGTAAGCCCGTACCAATGGTACATTGGATGGTACATTGGATGGTACACTGGCCCGAATGTGTTACCTATAAATAGGTGATAACGGTTTGTCGTGACCGTTACAAATCCCCAACTTAATTTAGATTTGTAGTAGTAGTAAGCTAGGGTATCGAACCAAGGGAATCTATGGTTATTTGCTAATTGACTGGATTACTAATTAAACTAAACCTAATTTGCTGAAATTAAAAAAGGTGCCACTTAGCTGTTTTGATTGAATTTGACTTAAACTAACAAACTACTGAATAACAAGACCAAAATTACTAAAATTATCACTAACTGGATTATCTGATGATGACAAAGGTAACCACTTTAGGATTCAGGTTGTTAGGTAACTAGTTTATCACTTCGGGTTTCTATTCTGGAAATTACATAGACATAACCGTACTCAGTTTGATTAACCTAATTACTAGTTACCACGTACTTGCTTAGGATAGTCCTAGAGCTATGCTTAGAAAGGTAGTCCTGAAGCGGGGGGGCGCATACGATAATAACAAGCAATCGATTAAAACAGACAAACACTAAGATTCAATGAGTGTCACAATCTCAAAATCTCATCCATAACATAAAAACCCTAGTTTCAAAACTACCTTAACTAACCCTTCACCCAAAGTAGTCACGAAGGAATTAGCCGGACATCGTAATCAAAGCAATAACAAGTTCAATAATGAAAAACATGAAAACAAACCAAGATCAATGGCAACCGGATGCTTTGGTTCTTGAATCTTCAGAGGAAAATCGCCCAAAATCACCTAGAGAGACACCCAAATTTGAAGTCTATCTAAAAACAACAACCCTAAGGTCTTCAAATACAGAAATATCAAATTTTCCGGATTTGCGAACCCGTCTTGGGTCTCGACAGATTGGTGTAGATGTCTCACGACCCTCGAGCCCTGCAGATGCTCGATCTCTTTTCCCTAACACGCGTCGGGTCTCGACAGAAATTGCTATAAGTGTCACGACCCTCAAGACCTGCTGCAACCAGATTTTTTCTTTAATTCTTTAAAACGCTCGTTTTTCACTATTTCTTGATCGTTCCTGACAAACATAAAACTAACAGAAGTGACGGGATTCTAGAGTGATTAAAGCAATAAAAATTAGAAGTTAAATATATCAAATCTCATAAAATACAATCCCATCAATAGGTTGTGTTAGAATGAGCTTGCAACACTTCTGTCATTTGAGTCATTTCTATGTGTGTGTTCTAGAGAGAGAAACCAGAGAGACTTCTTTGTAATCTTCAAGTGATTCAATAAGTTTTCTCTTATTTACATTCTCGTTCGCTATATTGATTGATGCAGTAGTAAGATCGTTTCACGTACTTACAACTTCAGGCTTGAGTCACCCAGGAACACCATTAAGGAGAAAACTCATTACTTGAGAAAAACCCCCTTAAGTCAGATTTGAACTTGAGACCTCAAGGTCCCCAAACTCAAACCTTCATCCCCATACCATTGGGACAAATGCCCCTTGGTGGAATGAATTCATTTAATCAATGGAATTTGAGGCCGTATAACTTTCCTTCAGTAAAGTGAAGGGTTCTCAAGAAATGTTAAAATAATACTAAATTTCATTGATTAAAGTAATTCATTGCATTTCAAATTCATTCGTTACTCAATCAAGAACAATTTTTAAAGGAAAAATATCAATTCCAATTCCCTTGAATTCCACGAACCAAACGCCACTTTAGGGTTTTGTTTCTAATTTTAACGTCATTACGAAGTCTTTCATATTTTCATTTTCTGTATGTATAGCAACACAACTATTATGTGTGGCCGCGTTATGACCTTTTTTTGATAGTTTTCTCAAGCGCAACGAATTTAATACATAAGCTGGTTGTGTAATTAATTGGTAAAGTCGTGTAATATAAATTTTAGGTAAAAGCTCAAAACTTGAAGCTTTTGTCTTCTAATTTTAATAGCATTACTCAGTTTATTATATTTTCGTTACATAGCGTTGTAACAATGTAACTACTTCGTGTAGCCGCAACAACGCGCAAATATCAAATCTTGTTGCTTTCAATTTCACAATCAAAACCTTATTCGTCTCATCAAACTTAGTAAGTAGTTTTCTCCCATTGGTGACATCTTTAATAATCAAAACCTTGATTATAAGCCGCAAAGACTACATTACACTATATATATTCTCAATTCAACAATCTTGTGAGCAATTATAGTTGTGAGTAATTTCAACACGCATCTTAAAAAGCTTTTCAGCATCTATAACATGTTAAAATAATTTCAAGACACATTTTAAAAGGCTTGTCAACATCTCATAACATGTCAAAATATCCCTTGGCAGGGAATAGATTCTTCTATGTATCATGTAACATGATGTTATCCATTAACAATTTGAGTGGAGATATCATCAATGTATCCGGTGATGGATTCTGGATTTATCTTGAGTGAGATAAAAAATGACTAGGTTAATTATAATGGGACAGGTCAAAACGGATTGGGTTAGAAATTTATATTATATTGTAGCAAAAGAATCAAATTCATAAAATTTTGACAAAGAAACTCCCATTATAAAAAGACTAAAAAGGTCAAATCAAAATTGTCTAAGCATTTAGACTTGATAAAGACCATATGAGAAACTAAACCCATCCCCATACCCCCTATCTCAAATTACGGAGAAACTCATTTTCATTTTTTCACTATTCATTATACTCTATTTTTTTAATAAGTGTTTGTGTGTAGAAGATGGAGAAAAGGTGATAAAAAGAATAAAAAGTTATTATTGATTTGAAATAGTGATTAATATAAGGAATCTGATGTGGGAGTTTTAGAAAATAAAAAATAAATTTAATATATTTATGATTTTTAGATAAATTATAAATATAAAGATGAAAAACATGAATGCCGAATGCTAAATAAATATTTTAAAGAGCCCTATGTTTTTAGGCTACATTATAAAAAAATAGTAAGGTAGGGTTTTTCTCCCATGTGAGCTCTTACTATATCCATCCGTTATGGTCAGGGGCGGATCAAGGGAAATAATTCAGGGGTAGCGTTAAAAAAATATATTTGTCGGGACTAACGGGGGTTCGGGGGCAGCACCCCCGGAAATTTTTTTTAGGTAATTAACGGGCTTTTGATCATATTTTCAAGTTAGGGTTTAAATAAAAACAATAAAATTTCTTCGAGGGGTAGCGTAAAATATTTTCAGGGGTAGCGAAAAATTCGTTTCAGGGGTAGCGAAATACCGAAAACCAAAAAAATTACACATCACAGTAAAAGTTCAGGGGTAGCGGGCGCTACCCCTGAGCTCTTAGTAGCTCCGCCCCTGGTTATGGTCTCAAAGTATAAGCTTGACCCCGAAGTTAAGTCAACAATCAACGTTTTCACTATGGTTCCATGAGAATATAAGTAGCTAAAGATATGAAATAGTGGTTACACAAGTGACACGTCATGTCATGTCATCATTTTCTAGTGGTGTAAGTTTTAACATTTGGAGGTGTAGATATGAAATAGTGGTTAAACAAGAGACACGTCATATCATGAGTTTCTAGTGGTTTAAGTTTTGACAATTGGAACAAGGGTATATACTACGAAACACTATCCCAAGAATAAGTGCTAAGGCTCCATGAACGTGACTATCTCAATACATTCATTTTCGATGTCTAGATCCCTATTGACATAATTAATATACAGACCTCTTTTATCTTATAAGGGTGGGGTATGATTTTAGGGTAGTTTTGAGGATTAGTTTTTTTAGTCGATAGAAAAATGTTAAATGAGAGATAAAAAAAATATAAGTTTTATGGTGATTATTAGAGGGTATGTTTTTTTTGGAACGACGGAGAATTAATTAATAAGGACGGCAGAGAAGACCGCCCTACAAACATCAATTACATGATAAGGAGAGGGTTTTTTAACTAGTGAGTCCACGAAACCCTAGTTCTACTATTCCTATTACCATACCACATATAAGAATAGTAAACAATATAATAAAAAATCTCGCTGTTCCTAGCCGTGTACCCTTGAAAGATGAGCTTGTTCCTGAATAACCAAATAGCCCACCATGAGACCATACAAATCGCTTAGTTTTAGGGTAGTTTTGAAGGGGTGGGACCACATACATCACACACATACACTTCGGCAACCATGGTAACAACTCGCCGAATTTGGGCCTCAAACTTGCCGAAATGCAAGTAGCCGAACCACAAGGTGTGGTTGCCGATCATGTTGTCGAAATCCCTCCCCTTGCCGAAGCCATTTGTTGAGGGTATACCCCCACCTTAGGGATGTTAAATCATAAAAATTAAGTAAAGTCTCTCACGTGGGATGTTAACTTTTTCAATAAATATTTATTCCGTTAACTTTTTTAAACTAAAATAATTTTTATATACTTTATATTTTAATTATAAAAGCTACATCATAAAACCAAGTATTTTTTTTATCATTAATATGTACATAATATTGCGATATTTTTCTTTATATAATAATTTTTAAAAAGTTTACAAATATATGTTATACAACAGTGCTATTATAAAAATAACACATTGTAATTTATTGTGTATATGTTAAATATTATAAATACACAGTGTTATGTTGTAGAAAATGAAATAGTGTTATTATCATGAACTGTAAATATTATAAAAATATATAAATTTTATAATAGCTCTATATAAATTGTATAATAGCATTGTGTAATTTGTAATACTTATAAGAACACAATTTGTAGACTTGTGTTGTTTTTAAAATAACATTGTAATAAAGTATGTTTTTATAAACTTTTTAAAAAATATATTTTATTTTTAAAAAAATAGCAATAAGAATATTGTGACAATCTGACCTGTCTGGTGGGACCCGCAACGATAAAAACTAATAAAAGTGCCAAATCGGGAAATCAAGTATATAGGCATAGCGTGTCAATTAGGGTATTAGATGAGTCTAGTACTCTTAAATCACAACATAAAACATCACACACAAAGTGAAGTCTCGAAACATTGGTGATTAATTGAAAACTGATACGTGTGGCAATTGCATGCAAACGTGTTACGCGAATTTAACTGTTTAAACGTATTTTGATATATATGGCATATTTATACTTAACTTTAGTGGCTTAAATATGGTTAATATGATGTGCAATAAATGAAAAGCAAAATCGTTGAAAACCGTGACCAAAACATTAAAAAACAGGAAAAGTCAACAAAAGTCTAAGAGGGGGCTGACCAGGGCGCTTCACAGACCGCAAGCCACCCTGGCTAGACCCTTCGCGGTCCGCGAACCTGATCAGATCGGGAAAACCCTAATGACCACTATTTATACGTGTTTAGCCGCAAAATGTCACACCCCAACCGACGGCGGAAACGTCGGGGCATGATTAGATTGCCCATAAGCTCATGACAACTAATTTAGTGGCAATAGTTAAATAATGAATTTCATTGATAACATTAAAAAAAATACAATGATGCACCACATATTGATAACAAATACAATTTATTTATTAAACTAGGTCCCAAAGCCCTATGTGATAGTATCTTGAAACATCGACACCTTAGCCTGCAACATGTATAAAATAAAGGGGGGTCAACTACAAATAGTTGGTGAGTAACCACAAGTTTGATACATAATATATATTTAAAAACATGCGTTACGTGTCATATGATAGAATAAGTGAAATATAACATGCTAGAAGATATTGACAACATGAAAGACTAGGCATAACCAAAATTTCTAGTATAAAATGACAACATGAAATACTAGGCATAAACAAACCTCAATGACATATGATAGATTCCCTAACCCGTAGGTTAGACTATATGAAATAATGAAATAGGCTTCAAACACCCAACGTCGTACTGGTCAAGTTGAGTGGGTTGTCAACCGATAGATCTACCTTTGTTACCCCAGGCCTTACATTAATGTTTATGCCAAATGAAAGACATGACAGACATGACAACCATGACATACTTGACATTCAATGATAAACATGAAAACCTTTGATAAACATGAAAGTCTTTGAAAATCACATATTGACAAATCATGCTAGAAGTCACATAACACATAATTCACACATAGATCACATACGCATGGTAATTGATAAACTTCGAAGATAACACTTTGAAATAGGATACATGTTGCAAACCCAAAATGAGAAAATGAGAAAAGGGGCAAGGATTACTCACTTGGATTAGAAGTTAAGTCCACGAAGCAAAAGGTGAAAGTGAAAGGATTAGTCCCGAAGATTTATCCTAAAATAATAGAAGGGGCGACATGAATATTGGAATATGGATTCTAAGCTCTTATGCATTTGGGGAATCAGTTTTAAACCTATTAATTGAAGTTTGAAAAATTTAACTTTTAAGAGTAACAATACCTTAAACGTTACTAGACATGCTTTGGCCTAATAGGTTATGACACCCTTCCAGTTACTACATGTCATTCACGTCTCGAGTACTATCACTAATTATGTTTGATAAAAGAATAGGTTTGGTTCTAAGGCTTTTGAAATCCTAAAATGGTATTTATGTTCAAAACCTGAATTAAGAATTGGTTTGATTGATGATTTATGAAAAACAAACCTAAATCCCCAATTGTTCATGCATAAAAACGTTAACTTTTGGGTTTGACGAATATAGATGAAATTGAACATGATAGGTTGGACTCGTTGGGCCTAACGAGCCTCTACAAGACTACACCAAGCCTAAAGGCGGCCTAAGCAAGGCAGCACGTCCTAATGACGTGCCTTTGCAAAGCTAGGTTGTCCAAAGGACAAGCCTTAACAATGCTAGGCGTTCTAAGAACGAGCCTTAGCAAGGCTACCTGAACGAGCCTAAAGCACCTAACTACGAACCTAAATTAAACTAATTATACTAAGAAAGCGATAGATTAACGAATAACGAAAAGAAGAAAAAAACGTAAGAAAGAAATAAAGATAAAGAAGAATTACCTCAAAGAAGCTTTTCAATCGAGACAATCTCGAAGGGCAGCACCTCCTCGTCGAGAACATAAGAAAACTACTACGCACAACACCCAAAGGGGTATTGTGTTTGTGAAACCACCAAAATTTGGTTATTCCACTTGTTTATACTCAAACTAGGAGTTGGGAAACTATGAGGGACCTAGAAGAGGTATTTATAGGTGTGTAAGGGATGAAAATTTCGTTGAAGAGGCAATGTGGGACGAAATTCGCGTCTTGCAACTCAACAACAAACATCAAACTTGTTTTCGCGATTCCCGCTTCGTTATAACTCGGTTTCGCGCGCGGTTTTCGCCCACGTTCATCATTTTTAGAGTACTATCACATGGAATAGAGTAATCCAACATTCATGGTGTTGAGAATCGGGTTTAAACCTTGGATCTTGATGTGGGTCGAGTTTTCGAGTTTTTGAAACATGCGGATGTTACAGTCTCCCCTACTTTAGGAAATTTCGTCCCGAAATTCAGTTAGTAGAGACTGTAGGAAAGAGAATGAGGATGTTTAAATGTTATACCGAACAGTACACTTATACTTAAGAAAAAAATTAATTGTAAACGTTTCTTTTTAAATAGTGATATAAACTTGTGACATGAATTTTGACACACGACCAGGGCCAACTCTCGGTCCAACACCTAGTCCAATTTTAAACCACCACCGATGATTATATATAGGGTGTAACGCAGCTAACCCACCACATCGTTGCTATTTCAAAGGCGTGATAGTTGCCTACGGAGAGACTCCCTCACACAACACAAAAAGCTCGGAAAAGGTTTTGATAAGGGAATACTTGACCCCGCAAGATCCAACTGTAAAATATATAACATGTGATATATTTCACAATGACATGGCATACAGGCATGGAATGAGTACGATGCCGAGAATCAAAGGTTATAGATGATTCGAATACGAGATGCATGATTTGACCAAACAACTTGATCCGTAAAGTGAAAGCCACAGTCTCCCCTACTTTAGGATATCCAAACGAGGAGAGACAGAGGATAAAATAAGAGGTTGAGGGGTTAACATGTATCCATTTGAAAGTGATAACTTGACTAATTAAAATCAATGTAAGTGAATGTATCCATCAAAATTGAAATCAATGTAACTGACAAAAACAATGTTGGATTTTAAACAAGAGAACGTGTTCGATTCTGGTTAACTAGATGTGTCGCGACTGACACCCAGTCACCTTCTCGAGGCACGAGGTCTACATGAAATCCCAAAAATATCCTTGCTAATACAATAAGACCTCACGGAAATGACCCAAAATCAATCGCATGGTTAACTAGTATTACATACAATTGACGGTTATAGTTCGTATGAGTCTTAGTTAGCAAGATTGGTAAAACATGTGATAGTGAAAACACGTGATAATGAAAACATGCAATGTTGAAAACATGTGATAAGGTGGTCATGTGATAATGAAAGGGTGTGAAAATGATGACATGAAATAATGGAAACATGTGGTAATGATAAATATGAAAATATGTGATAATGAAAACCTGGGATAGTGAAAACATGAAAGCATGAGATAGTGAAAATATTTATTTATGAAAACATGGGATAGCAATAGCACAAAGGCTAATCGCGATAGGCGAACGGTTTCCAAGTGGTATATGAAATAGCATGATTCGAATGAATGGATTAGCTTAAATCGAATGACATGAATTTGAAAGTTGAATATCAATTGAGCATAAATGTAAGTTTGAAACGTCAATTGAAGGTCGAAACATGCAAGTTTGAATTTTCAAATATACAAATTGAACCAGATGTTGGAATCTACACACCGAATATAGAAATCTTCAAGCCGAGAGTTGAAAACTGTAAACCAAGAGTTGAATTGGTGAGCCAAGAGTTAAAACCGCAAGCCAAGCATTGAAAATCACAACCGAATTCACCATCCGTGAGTCAAAAATCGCAAACCGAACACCGATCAATTTTAAAATAATGTGAGTTACAAACTTTTGAATAAACGCGTCGTGTATTGACACCACAAGTTTGAATCCATAGATCAACATTAGAAACTGCAAATTGAGTCCACACATCGAGTATTGAATAAAGCGGGTTTGGAACTCATACACCGAGCATTGAAAACCACAGTTTAAATTTGAAACATTGAATAGCGCGAACATGGAATAAAAATTATACAATTTGTATCGATATGCGAAATAACGCAAGTCTTGCCAAAGATTATTTTTTGGTCAAAAATTCATGAAAATTTTGAAAACAGGATTCAAATTCGAACATCACCAACGAAGACGATAACTAATTTATCCAGGTAAAAGCTGCAAAAGAATCCAGGAGTTTCACAAGAGTGCTTGGTTAGCCAAAAGAAGCTTATGGCTAAGCACAACCAAGGATTCGAAAGGTAACATTGATCATAAATGAGAATTATCCATACTATATAAGTAGTATAGATACGGGGATATCGACATCATGAATGCGGTAAGAGTCTAAATGGAGCCGTACTTGCGGAAGCAAGTGACCCTCGAGAATTAGAGGTAGGTAGGTGACACAAAACAATGTGAGGCGATAGGGTGACTTGCCACAGGAGTAGTACCATGTAAGTTAATGCGGAAGTCGTCTTGGCAAACGAGAGGAAGACCCATTATGTCTTCGGGAAACACTTCAAGGAAGTCCCGAACGAGTAGGATGTCTTGGACTCCCTATTCCTGATTACGAACGTCCACAATGCTGACCAGACAGGCCATGTACTCCTTATGCAAGTACTTGTGGGCTTTAACGTCGGACATGAGCTAGAACCCATATAGTAGTTTATCGCCATAGATTTTTCCTTTGAACCGAGTGTTCATCGCAGGGGTAGCAGATGAGGATGACATTTATGATTTCTCAGGTTAGTGATATGAATAGTGAGATTTGGATGAGAGGGACGATGTTCTTTTATAGGTATCTCCTGATGTCGTTCCGTTTTTCAAGATTTTCTTATAACGACTATGGTTAATTCGAACGGACGCTTTTATTCTAAGCGGTAACAAAAATTATCGTTGGCCATTATGAAATTAATTATCGTATTTATCAAAGCCAAATTTTCATTTGTTGCTTAAATATTTTGGACAATTTTGATTTTTGAGGAGACAATCTGCATCATTTCTGATCAAGAGAATAATAATTTATTTAATCAGGAAATTTATACAGAGAGTTTAAGGCAAGTACAGATGTCTGTACACGTGCATCTATTCTGGTCTCTGTTGTGAGCAGGAGTTTTGAAGGCTTTGAATCTCGCTTCCATTTGAAGAGAAATATAAAGATGCAGAGAAATTTGCCTTCCTGTGAATGGAAGAAAATATCCATTGGAGTATGGAAGTTCGGAAATTGATAGTCCACCAGGAGATATTCCCTTTTGAGATACTACTTTGCTTGTCTTGATTCCCCTTGGTATTGTTTCCCAGTTTAAAGCTTGAAGGATTAAATTTGTGAAAAATCTGGGGTAGAGAATGAATCTTTCATTTAAGGGTCTGTTGAGATTGCTTTGCATGTGTCTCATGAGGTACAGAGAGAAATTCATGTTGTGACCTTGAATGCGAGCATGCATGACACATTGAGTGTCCTCATCTGAGAGATGATGATCAGAATATTTTGATGAGAAACAAATTTGAATTTGAGAGAAAAAGTATTGCCACAGATGTGGAAGGTGTACTCTGTCAGCTTTTCCTTCATATAGATATCCTTTGTATCCAATATCAAGAAGAGTTTTGATCACAACATCTTGGTCAAAGTGACTGGGAGCAGATGGATTGTCTTTGATTTGAAGTGCTTTTCTGATCAGATGTTGATTAAAGACAAACAATACTCCACAGACGGATGTTCTTATTAAGGCATTGTCGCCATCCTTAACAATGAGCACAACATTCCTCCAGAATTCTTGAAGTAGAGAGTGGTTAATTGGAATATCGAAAGTCAATGCATATCCTATGGGGCAATTTTTGAGAAATTTCATCATTGGTTGATGGGACCAAAATTTGTTCCCATAGGGTGTATTGAGCATGAGATTGTGAAGGTGAGGGACAGGGAATGTTGTATTTTCAGGTAATGGTGGAGAGAGTTCTTTGAAAGACATGGCTGAGTTTATCCCTTTTTGATAAGGTATTTCAAAGTTCAATGAGGAAGAAGGATGTTGTGAAATTTTCTTTTGTGCTCCTTCTAAAGACATGGTGAGATGATGAAGTGAACAGAAGAGGGGTCAGAGGGATTTGAAAGCCTATTTTTATAGGTCATTATTGATGTTTTTGGTTCTAGAAATCTGAGTTTTTTGTTTAGGAAGTCAATTTTTCAGAGAAGCTATTTGGGAGTACATGAAGAAAAATGACAGGTAGATATTGAACTGGCTCCCTTCCCCCCCCCCCTATTTTTATATATATATTTTTTATTTATTATTAATTTTTTTTTTAATTTACAGTCATGTTTAGCATCCCCCAGCTTGCTTAGTAAAAATGAGAATCTTTTTTCATCTAAAGGTTTAGTAAAGATGTCTGCAAGCTGGAGTTCAGTTAGAACAAAGTACATTTCAATGTGTCCTTTTTCAACATGATCTTTGATAAAGTGATACCTGACGTCGATGTGCTTTGTCCTTGAGTGATGAACAAGATTGGATGTGATGGCAATAACACTCTTTGAATCACATAAAATTGGTATTTTGGAGAGATTTATCTCGTAGTCTTTGAGTTGGGTTTGCATCCATATTACTTGAGAGCAACAACTGGCAGCAGCACCATATTCACCTTCAGTAGTTAAAGTTGATACACAGTTTTGCTTTTTGGATGTCCAGACTCCAGCATACTAACTTACCTCCTAGCATTTGACAGCTTCCTAATGTGCTCTTTCTGTCTAGTTTACAACCTGTATGATCGGCATCTGAGTAGGCTGTTATAGAAAAATCAGTTTCCTTAGGATACCAGAGACCTAGGTCAGCTGATCATTTTAGATATCTAAAGACTCTTTTGACAGCTAATATGTTAGACTCCTTGGGTTTACATTGATATCTGGCAAGGAAACATGTGGAGAACATGATGTCAGGCCTACTTGCTGTGAGATACAGACGTGAGCCTATCATTCCTCTGTATGTGTGCTCATCAACATTTTTACCATCTTTGTCAGCATCAATTTTTACGTTTGTGGCCATTGGTGTTTTGAATGAGGAGCAGTTTGAGAGAGAATACTTTATGAGGAGATTTTTAATGTATTTTGCTTGATTTATAAAAATTCCTTCTGGAGTTTGTTTAATTTGGATTCCCAAAAAATAGTTTAGTTCTCCCATCATGCTCATTTTAAAGTTTGTTGTCATAAGTCCCTGAAATTCTTTACAAAAAGATGGACACGTGGATCCAAAGATGACATCATCTACATAGATTTGCACAACCAAAAGATGACCTTTTCTTTCCTTTAAAAATAATGTGGTGTCAATGGACCCCTTTTTAAAGTTGGAAGATAAAAGAAACTCAGATAGGTGTCATACCATGCTCTAGGTGCTTGTTTTAGACCGTATAGGGCTCTTTTAAGTTTACAAAATTGATTTGGAAATTTTTCACTTTCAAATCCTGGTGGTTGTTCAATGTAAACTTCTTGATCAATTTTTCCATTTAAGAAGGCACATTGAATATCCATTTGATGGACTTTAAAACCTTTGAAGGCCGCAAACGCTATAAATGTCCTGACAGCCTCAAGTCTTGCGATTGGGGCAAAGGTTTCATTGTAGTCTAATCCCTCTTGCTGACAGTATCTTTGTGTTGCAAGCCTAGCTTTGTTTCTAATTATGGTACATTCTTCGTCAGTTTTATTTCGAAAAACCCATATAGTTCCTATAATAGATTTATTATTAGGTCTTAGAACTAGATTCCACACATTATTTCTTTCTATTTGTCCTAGTTCCTGTTGCATGGCTAGGATCCAGTGGGGATCCCGAAGGGCTTCTTCATAATTTTTTGGTTTTATTATACTAAGGAATCCAGCATAGAGACACTGATTGGCTGAGGCTGATATGGTTTGGACATTCTTGTTTTGATCACCAATGATTAAATTTATGGGATGATCTTTCGTCCATTTTGTTGTTGGAGGAAGAGTGGCTAATTCTTCACTCTCAAGTATTAGGTCGGTTGTTTAAGTGTCTTGACACTCCCTCTCAACTGATGGATAGTCATCTGAGTGCAAGATCTTATTTACAGAATCATTTAGGAGCTCCGGAGTAGAGTTATGTAATGTTTCTGTAGTTGCTTTTTTTTCATTTAGGGGGTGATAGTCAGGAATTTCATTATTTTTGTCTTTTGAGTGAGAAATTTCATTTTGGTTAACAACCACTGTGCTATCTTTGCAGTGATCTTTTGTGACAAAGTTTTTTGAAACAGGAGAAAATATATGATAGTTATTTTCCTCATCAGAGTTTTCTTCGAAAAACCTGTAAGATGCTTCTTTTTCTTTTTCTAAGATTGTTACTCCAGAGATGCATTCTTTATTGTTTGGAGATGTGGTATTAACATGCATAGCCACTTTATTATCACTAAATGACACATTTATACTTTCTCTTACCACTTGAGTTTTTAGAACAAAAACTCCGTATGCTTTTGATTTGAGTGAATATCCAATGAAGATTCCTTTGTCGGCTTTCTTGTCGAATTTTCCGAGGTAGTGTTGATCGTTTAGTACATAGCACTTGCATCCAAAGACATGAAGAAATTTTAAGTTAGGAGTTTTCATATTGATTGCTAGGTAATGAGTTTGATTTATCCTTTTGTTGATGATTGATCTATTTTGAGTGAAGCATGAAGTTGCAATAGCTTCAGCCCAGAAGTAGATGGGAAGATTTGCGGAGGAAAGCATGGATCTGGCTGCTTCTACTAAAGTTCTGTTTCTCCTTTCTACTACCCCATTTTGTTGTGGGGTCATTGGTGCCGAGAAGTCACGAGAGATACCTTTGCTGACTAGATGTGTGTCTAATTTTGAGTTTTTGAATTCAGTTCCATTGTTAGATCTTATTCTCCTTACTTTTAAGTGCATTAGTTTTTGTATTCTTCTTATAAAGTTAACAAGTTGGTGACCTGCCCTTGCTTCGCGGCGGACCACCCATTTACCAGTCATTTGAAATCAAAAATGTTTTAGTGTGGTCAAATATAAAACTATAAAGAAGTCGTGACTAAAGTCGAAAACTCTAAAAGTATAATAATAAAAAAAGTAGAAAAGTTAAGAAGTATAAAACGTAAAAGTCTGAAAGTTTCATGGTGAAAGTATAAAACTATAAAAGTATACTAAAAAAACGAAAGTAGAAACGTTAAGGAGTATAAACTAAAAGTATAATATGTCGAAAACTCTAACTTAAAACAAAAATAAAAATAAAAAAAGTGAAAAGCTTAAGGGTATAAAACGTACCAAAGTAGAAACTATAAAAAATTGTCATGTTCAAAGCTAAGGGAAATAAAACATAAAAGTCTAAAAGTTTCTTGGTCAAAGTGTAAAACTATAAGAAGGTCATGGCCAAAGTCGAAAATTCTAAAAGTATACTAAAAACGAAACTACAAAAGTTAAGTGGTTTAAATCGTAAAAGTCTAAAAGTTTTATGGTCAAAGTATAAAACTATAAAAAGTATTTCAAAAATGAAAGTATAAAAGTTAAGGGGTATATAACGTAAAATTTTAAAGCCACGTAGTCAAAGTATTAAATTAAAAAGTAATACTGGCTAAAGTATAAAAAAATAAGAAAAATAAAAGACGTGGACCAAAAGTGTACAAATCAGAAAATTTTTGTGGCTAAAATAAGAGAAACTAAAACTCTTGAAGGACCTTAAGTGAATAAAAGTAAGAATTTTGTGGCCTAAACAAACTAAAGTAAAAAATATGTGGCCTAAACAAAAGAAACTAAAAAGTTACTATTAATCTACCAAATTCTATTGTATTATATATAAATAATGAGATTTGTTGTTTCAATTTTTGATTTCAAGAATTCGACCCATGTGTATCTGGAGAAGTCATCCACCATAACTAGGATGTACTTCTTTCCACCAAGGCTCTCTGTGCTTATGTGTCCACAGAGATCCATGTGAATTAACTCAAGTGGTTCGAATTTTGAGGGTATGGAAGGAAGACGTTTTACCATCTTTTTATTTGCTAGTTCAGCAATGGTTCTATGGTTCAGATGGGATAGTCTTTTGTGCCATAGCTCAGATTCTTTGTTAGAGGACTTTGAAACAAGACAAAAGGACTCATTTGAAATCAGATTGTTGAAATTTATAAAGTAGAGACTCTGATTTATTCTTTTTCTAGTTAGGTAAATTTTATTGTCGCTTAGTCCAACAAGTTCACACTTATTAGAGTAAAGAGTAAGTTTGAAGCCTTTATTACATAATTGTCCACAACTTAATAAGTTGTATTTTAGACCTTGGACATGTGGTTTTGTATTTTTTACCAATGGTTCCATACCCAATGGTTTTGTATTTTATACCATCACCAAAGGTTATGGATCTTCCTTTTCTTTTCACAGAATTGTTTAACAGTTTTATTTCCCCAGTCATGTGGGTAGAGCATCCAGAATCACAATACCAGAATTGTTGTATGTGATGCTCTTGACATTTAGTTTGAACCTTTTGACTGTTGTGTAGATTTTTTTTTGAAATGAGGCATAAAAGAGGTTTAAGAGCTTATTGTTTGTGCCTTTTGATTTCAGAAAATTTAACTTCAGAATGATGAGATTTGTTGGCTATGCAATCCATCAGTGAATCATCAACTTCTTTTGGAAGATTGGTAATTCTAGATTTCCACTATGGATGTTCCTCCCTAGCAAGAATAGGGAGGTTAGCTAGTAAGCCGAGAGATTTCCCATTATTCTGACTTGAGGACATTTTAAAGAGCGAGATCTTTGAATATTGATTATTCAATCTGCTCTGATACCAATAATTGTGTCCCGTGAATGGCTCTTTAACAATGTTGGCATAATTTGATTTAAACAAGATAAATAAGTTGCGGAAAGTAAATCAAATTGGAAGGCAACAATTCATAAAAGGGTTATTCTGTATATCTCAAATGTAAATAATGGTTTACACGAGTTTATAGTATGACTATATATCAACAGAAATAAATTTTCTATGGGAGTGATGTTGTAATTGCTTTGAGAAGATATTGAATTGTATGCTTTTTGTCTTACTTTGTTTGGTGAAGTCAGCTTGCTATTTATAGGCAGATGTAACAAGTTTTATTTGGATAAGGTGGTTGAGGACAGTTGATGTTGGAGTGTGTCATAGTATATAGAGATAAACTGAACATATTCAATTTATCTCTTTTTCAACTGTCTTTAACTACCTTCGTGATTAATGCCAAGTTGGCATTCATATGGCTTCTTCTTATCACAAAGATAAAAAAAAATTCTTCTCGTAATCTTTATCTTCTGATAGTCCAGAACTCCTTCAGGACTTTTCTTTGAAGACTGTTGATGCTTCCCATTAGAAGCTTTCTATAGAAATGAAGATTTCTGTAGAATTCACTTTGGAATTTCCGAATTAGTTCTGTATGAATACAAAAATCATGCAGAAATCTGTAATTCATAAAGACTTTCGTATCCTTTCTCTTTTAAGGATGTGTCTTATCTTTTCTTCTAATACTTGACTGTTTTGTGTTACAATTACATTGTGCTCTAACAGATCTTGATGGTTGAAATGTGCTTTTGGATGATGTATATTGCATGCAACATGTTAGGCGTACAATTCCTATGCATTACAGGTGATAAGAATGTGACTTTTGCGTGGAAAATGGTCGTACGCATGAAGTATATATTTACGATTAATTTTTTATTAATGAGTGTTACGTGAACGCGAACGCGGGACTTTGAGTAGATGTATACTAGGTTCCATGATATGTGTTGAATTAATTGTGAACCATGCACGTGTACAAATCCTAAGTCTTCTGCTTCGGTAAGAATGACAAGATTTTGTAAGATCACCCCATCGTTCTTACATCGTACATGCTGGACGACTAACAAATAATCGGGAAAACTTAAATATTTATTTGCATGATAACATGTTAGAAATATTTGAAAACACTAACGGGCATCCCCCAATTCACCGTCCGTTTTTATATATAGAAAGTACCGCAGGTCGTAGCGTATCCACCATACTTATGATATAGAAAATGCACCACTTGTTCTCACACGTAAATACACTATAATGTCTATTAACAACTCCGTCATCACTCGGTGTTGTGTGTGTGGTGTGTATGAAAATATATTGCGACTACCATGGGTTTGTGATTTAGCTTTACAAATCTGAGCCAAACATTCCATTAAAACTTAACTTTTTACAATCTGAGCCAACCAAATTATCTATATATTTACAAATTGTAAAGTTTTATGTGAGGGGGCACTTACTATTACGTTTCATCCACTTAGTGATACACATCATCGATGATAGCCAGTAGATTTATTACACTTCAATCTAGTGGCCAATAATATTGTTCCATCGATCTGTCCTCATCCTTTCATCATTTGGACTCCAGCTCCTCTCCACCGACGTTTTGCCACGCCTTCCTTTCTCTGGCCACGCGTCGATCTGAAGACGTCAAATACATCGCATGTGGCTTCTTTTCTCGTCCAGTTCTCTTCATCATCACTCTTCACAGCTTGCCTTCATCATATTGCTTCATAGCGATTTTCAGTAAACCACCGCTACACCGATCTTCTTTGAGTGGCAACAACGACAGATCGGGGTTAGAAATTGTCGCCATTTTCCTTTTGTGTTGCCGTAACCGTTCGCTAAATTTGACGGTACTTTCTTCCTTTACTTAATTACTTTATGCTTTTTCCGCCGCTTCCCTTTATTTAGTGTTACCACTAAATTACGCATTTCTTCTTCCCCATCAAGAAATTAGTCGTAGCCATGGCAAACCCTAGATCCTTATATTCGTCTTCATACCGGATTTCTGTGTGCATATGTTGCAATGTTGTTTCCCTCGACAGCTTATTCCGTTGCTCGATTTTCCATCTGCTAATTGTAAATCAGGTATTCACCTCCCTTTTACATCTACTGGCCAGCGTCGGTTCACCTCCATTTTACTACACCTTCGTTTTCTATGTGGTTACGATGTTGGCCATTTAGACAAAAAATTAGGGTGCTATTTTAAGTATAGTTAAGCTTTTAAGATAATTAAGTTGATTGACTCCGATGATTCCTGGGACTTTTTTTTTCAATACATATTCCATGTATGTGTGTGTCAAGATAAGTTAACAGAAGGGGATTGAAGAATCCCCTAAATTGAGTCCATGAAAAATCTTAATTGGTTTTACTGTGTTTTCAGATTGGAAAAAAAAGAGCAAGAATTTGGTTTCTTGATGGTCTTCATTGCCCTAATTTAGGTACTTGATTTTGCTCCACATGTATAAGTGCTGATGCCTTGAATTGTGTTCTCTGCTCGGTTTTGAAGTTGATGTGTGAAAAATAAAGATTATGTTTTTGGCAAGGAAATGGAGGGAATCTGTTAGATGAAGGGCATGGCCTTCTTTGGTCATTCTTGGTGGTAATAATGCTTAACTCCGTTCAAAAGTCTTCAAGTTGGTTACTTCGTCTACAATTTTACATGCATAGCTTATAGACTCATGGATTGTTGTGTATGTTTGTTCATTTAGCGTTGCAGAACTTTTGGACATTTCATTAGATGAGATAGACTCCAATTTTCTTACGCCGCTGTTGACATTGCACGTATTATGTATCTTTTTCTTTTCAGTTCTGCAACGGTGCTACTTATGTCAACATTGATATTATCAGAAACAAGAAGGATGGGAATAGAATGTTGGTAATTCAAGGTAATTTTTTATAGTTATTTGTTATGGTGATAGGACCTTCTTGCTTTTCTTCAAAGGGTGGAAATATGGGCAGGCTGGGTAACCGTTTGGGTTGGACTGACTTGATTTTTTTGGTGTTAACTATTCTTGCCACTATCTACAATAGATAATGGTGGTGGGATGGACCTAGATAAGATGCGACAATGTATGTCTCTTGGATATTCTATGAAAAGCAAGATTGCAGACACTATTGGACAATGTAAGTAAAATTCCCCGAAGAAGCACATTTATGTTTACAAGAAGGCTATACTTTGGGATCAAATAAGTATGCATCGTTGTACTCATTTCTCATATTTATTTCATAAAAGATGAAAATGGCTTCAAGACAAGTTTCATGAGGCTAGGGGCTGATGTGATTGTTTTCTCGCGATGTTCTGCAAAAGATGGAAAAAGCTTGGTAAATTGTTTATACTTTACTGAATATTTGTACTCCAAATATGACCAATACTTTTTTTTAAGGCTGTAATTATTTGAAGTTGTTTAAAGAATTTTTTAAAAGTCAACTGTCATCCACATTAAAATTGTCTAACTAAGGAGGTATTTGGATTTGAATTTTGTAACTAATTATCAATCTATTATGAGTTCAGGACGCAATAATCGGTTCCTCTATGCTTACATAAGCATACATAAATTCAGACTATTTCAAAGTACACTATGTATAAAGTTGCTTATTCAACCAACAAAATTTAAATAAAATATGACATTAGCATATGCTTCTTTCAATAGGATATTCAATCAAAAAATCATGTCTTAGATTGTTATTTTATTTTATTACTTTCTAAACTTCGATCACTATTTATGATTCAAGTAAATATAGATATATTCTAACCTGTTCTCTATTCATGATTCAAGTAACTAATGATATATTTTTTTTAACCTGTTAAGAGCAGATAATGGATTTACATGGTTGAAATTAGAATTAGGATCAAATGTCTTTTTACAGATGATGTTCAATTGTATAACAGTAAATTGAGGTAGGATCAAGCATAGCTTTAAGTTCATTATCATAAAGCTCTTCTTCATTGATGGGTTTAGATATGTGTTCTACTGTTTTCATATTGAGTTTATATTATTATGTTGTAAGCTTTCCTTTGCATGTTTACAGGTCTGGTATATCGCCTCATTTGAACATCATCGGACGTCTGATTAGGGCGATTTGGCCTCATATCGCCTCATTTGAAAATCATCGAAGATCTGATATACGTTGTGAATTTGAACATCATCGGAGGTTAGAACACTGTTTTTCTCTTTTAGGTACTCTTCTTCCGTTAGTCGTGTTCATCCGCTATATACAATGCGTTTTTCTAATTGCATTCGTCTGTTTTGAATGATAGGTATATCCGCCTATAGTCCTAATTTGGTTTGGTCTTTACTTTTTACAGGGGCTCGAGTAACATGATCAACTGTAAGGTGTTTGTATTTTTTTATTCTCAATTTTTGTCCCTTCAAATTGTTGTTCATCAGATTTTGAAGGACAAGAGCCTCACTAAACCAAAATTCTTAAGGTTCTATGTTATTACATGTATTGAACTAAAGTCAACTGCACCATGAGAATGGGGTTGGAAAATTTTGACAGTTTCATGATATTTAATGTAGACATGGAGTAAGTATAGCAAGTTGTTAAATAATGCAGACATAGTTTCATGGATTGGGAAATTTAGTCTGTATATGATTCTTTACAATTTTTATCTCACAGATTACCAACATTGACATGTACATACTACTGCAGTGGTACCGGAATTGTTCTTACACTATGGGAAGCAATAGGTTTCGTTGATGAAAGAGAATGTAGTCCGAAAGATCTTGGCAGGCGCCTCTACAAAAGTTACCAAATTCTAAGGTTTGTTTCCATTAGTAACACAACACTTCCTGTTGTAATCTTTAATTATGCAATGGCAGCAGCTCTTAGAACAACATATTGTGATTTGATTGTCTAAAGGGGTTATGATAACCCGAAGGTTATACCTGTTGCAAGGAATTACACCGTGCAGCTAAGGAAGAATACGTCAGCGGTTGTGCAGCACATATCGACATTCATCAGTACAGGTGAAACAATCCAAATGTTGCAACTGATGTCACCATCTTAGCCATAAACACCCGCATGGGAAAATGACCTGCAAACACTTCATGTGCTCACCAGGTACTAAACCTCCATAATATATACTACAAATATAAACATACAAACACCTTTTACTCACAATGCTAAATAAATTGTACAAGAAAAACAGTCTTCTCCAAAAAGAACCAAAGAGAAAGATGACTGACCAGGGACTGCTGCTGACTGCCGCAACCTTTTGTAGAACATAGTTTGGTGAATATAAGTAATCACAAGGCACAAGCTCATATGAAATGCAAATCTTTTGGTATATATTTTTTTTTTTGTACAGTCAACGGCATGAACATTAGATCTAACCCACTACAATACAAGACCATAAAAAATAATAACTATAGAGACTGCATGGCATCTTTCAGCGCTTTGATTGAATGCATGAACTTATGATTGCACAAACACAACACCCATACCAACATCTAAAATATCAATTGGCAACATGAACATCCAATAGGTGGCCCGCCGCAACGCGCGGGCGGGTCACCGTCTAGTTAGAGAATACAAACAAATGATTGATTTTAGCTTCAAATTTCTATTTTTATGTAGGGACATAGATGGTATTATGTTCACTATTTGACAGTGATAGAGTTTGAAGAGGCCATGCCTTCGACGGTGGTGGTGGTTAAATGTGTTATAGCTTTTCTTGATGTAACTTTGGTGATTAAATGTGTTTCAGTTTTACTTGATGTAACTTAGAAAATTTATTACTTGCTGTAATTTGTAATTTGAGTTAGGCCTTGTTTGTTTTTCCTATTAAGATCTGAAGTACCTCTTAGATCTGAATTGGTAAGAGGTTTTAAGATCTAGGGTCGTTTGTTTTTTACTTGTCGACGCTAGGGGTGTGCAAGAATCCAAAAAAATTGACTCAAAACCAAAATAACTGAAAAAAACCAAATCGAAAAACCGAATCTAAATAGAAACCGACGGTTTTGGATTAAACTTTTCTGAAATCAGAAATTTTGGATCGGTTTTGGTTTTAGCTAAAAAGAAAATCCAAAATAACCGAACCGATTCATTTAGTTATTAAAGTGTTTCAAATTTTAATTTTAAAACTTTATTTATGATCATTAGGATCTTTGAGTCTTTGAGATTAGATCATTATGCAACTTTAATTTTCGTTTGAATGTCGTTTAAATGTTTATGATTTAATCATTGAGGATTTGTTTATGCAACATTATGGATCCTTGATTCTTTGATATTAGATCGTTAAGGATTTGTTTGATATTGGATCATTTTGCAACGTTATGGATTTTAAAGTAATATTTTGAATATTATTAGTAGTCAATTAATATATAAATGAAAAATGAGTAGAACCAAATTTAATATTATTAGTTTTTTGTTTCCGGTCAAAAGTTCGTATGGATTTGAATCCGGAAAAACCGAATCCAAACCGTAAAAAACTGAAATCTGAAACCCGTGAAACCGAAAATTTTGAATCCAAATGGATTTGAAAATTGTAAAAGCCAAAGTTCGGTTTTGGATTTGTTTTTGCCAAAATCCGATCCAAACCGATCCATGCACACCCCTGCTTGTCGCTAAGAGGATTATGTCTGAATAACCTCTAAATAAAAAAGACTTATAATGACATCAAAACTTCGCTAAGAGGTGCCCTAACAAAAAGCAGCCTCCTGCTCTCCTCTCCCCTGAACCAAAAAGGTTGTCGATTCCTCCTTCACCCGTTGTTGCTCCGGGAACAGGCTCACCGACCGGATTGTTCCGGCTATTGTATCAATGTACTCTCTTCAGTATCTAGATCTGTGTGGAAACCAGTTCTAGGGTCCGATTCTGTCCGAATTAACGATCTCTACGGCTTGAATTACCTCAATTTGTGTAGCAATAATTTCACCAGAGGGTTTCCGAATGGGATTCAGAACCTACATCAATTAACAGTTCTTGACCTAGATGATACTTTGGAAGCCATATCGCGGCGTAAATCAAGATCCAAAGACGATGCTTAGGGCTTGAATCAGTTTCTTCAACAACCATTGATTAGAAGAGATAATTTTTTGAGAGCATCAAAATATAGGATCTGGATCTATAGGGAAAGAATTTGCATGAATTGTGATTTTCCGATAAAAGGTGAACGGCGGCGGCGTCTGGGCGGTGTCTAGTTACGTCGGATATCCACCAAAGAGATAATTGGTATTCGATTTGTATATGTGTTAACTATTAGTGGAGTTGTTTACTTTTTCTATTTTTTATCTTTTAAAATAGTATTCCTTAATCTAATTTATATTTATATAAATTAAAACCAATAAAATATTAAAAAAACTGAGATACCCCATATAAACTTACAAGTCTTTGACAAGTTTATTTTTAAATTAACTCTATAAGTTTAACATTTAAAATGGTGAAACAGACCGTTATTAATGTTCAGATGTTTTACAAAAAACAAACAACTTTAATGATTCAGATTTCAGACATATAAACCACATCTTAACATTCAGAAGTGGTATTCAGATTCAGACATAAATCTCTGACAGAAAACAAAGGGGCCTTAGTTATTTTTATAATTCATTATTAGCTCACTATTTCTTTTAAGCTTTGATTAGTTGATTAGTTGATTATTTGAGAGTTTTTTGTTTAAAAAACGGTCTTTTTACAAACCGGTTCAACCCAAACCGGTTTCAAACTGACCCAATTCGGTTCAATAGGGTTTGGGTTTTGTTGCTTCAAACCGATTTGTAACTTGAACCGGTTTTGACCAGAGTTGATCAAATCGCTTTCGGTTCACAACCCGAACCGTTTTGTACACCTCTACCCTCCATAATGGGTGTTATTTGCCCTTTATAGCGCCCTTTTGGAGCCCAAACACCATTATACCCTAATACATAGCGCCTATCCCTCTTCCAGGCGTTATGCATTTCACCTCCCCTCTCCTTCTCTGATTGGTTCAGGCTTTCTCTCCCCCTCCCTCTCTCTCTCTTTTAAAAATAAATGACTGATATTTATAAAGCCCCTTGCCACTACACAATTTTTGCACATATAGCCCTTTGCTGACTGCGCTGTCACGTATCACAAATTTGCAATTTACCCAACGTAAAGGCTTTACCACTACACATATCCTTAAACTATACCAGTGATATCATTGCTAGCTCGGAGTATTTTTTCGAAGGAACCAATCATGACTAACATGGTTGTGATCAATGAGCCGGATACAATAGATTAGGATGCAGTAATAAGGCCCCACATAAGGCTATGTGTAGTTGTGAAAGGTTTTCAAGCCCCTTCATGTGGGTATTTCATGACAAGTGACATCCTATGTGGCAAGTGGGTTGAAAACAAAAGAGGTGTAGTGGATAAAGCCCATTTCAAGCCCCACACTATTACCCAACCCACACAATCCCCCCCCCCCCCCCCCCCCCCTTTTTCATTTTCGTGCCCCACCGTAGTGGGTGGGGGCGCTATCGGGGCACGAAAGAGGGTTTCAAGCTCCATTACGGATAGCCTAAGCCTCGTAATTTTTCATAATATTGAAAATTTAAACCACAGATTTATTTCATTATTTCTTGTCTTCTAGGTTAACTTAGTTTAACATTATTTAGTTAATCATTTCGTCTTTCGTAACTTTAGTTTTATTGGATTTGGAAGAGTTTTTATTTGGGCCTTTATTTGAAAGACATGGACTTGGATCTATTGTAACTTTATTAAGCTTAGAAATTATAATGGTATCTCTATATATCTCATTATATACTTGTAACTCTTCACGAGTGACCATTAGCAAAGCTTCACCGAAAAGTTTGAGGGGGACGAAAAGTCACGGATTCTAATCCCGAGATGGTATCTCTATATATCTCATTATATACATGTAACTCTTCTCGTGTTCATCTTTCACGTTTAGGCTGATTGATTGTACGTGCGTTTTTTAATACTTGAATCCTTAGCAAGCTTAACATTATTAAATATTTCTAGATTAATTTTCTTTAATTATTTATATCTTTTTTAATTTTGCTTCTTGGTGATCAGTTCTATTTGTTCCTTTAAGTAGTTAAAATGAGCGGGTTATATATATCTGCGCTTCATATAATCATAGCAGCCTAAAAGTTAATATCTTTTTAGAATAGAAAACTCACACATGCACACTTTAATCTAGCATTAAAGCCACAACATTTTGTTAACACCCCTTAAAACTTTAAAGAAACGCCACCTTAACCTCACATTTGTATCGTTAGGCTAAAAGGCACTTAGTGTTAAAACATAATATTTATGTTAATTATTTGTTTGTAACTAGATTTTACAACTCGTACATTGTTGTGAAGATAATACGGACTTACAAAACAATTGTATTACGATACACTACGTAAAAAACATAAATAAAAAATGTTTAACGACCCAAATGCTTAAAGTGTAGAGCCTATGACGTAGAAGCTATATTACACGACTCTACCATCACCAACTCTTGTGCTAAATTGTTGAGATTAGATATAAAAAAATAAAGAAAATTTATGTCACCACCAACTCAACACCCAGTGGTAGATCTAGACTAAAAGTTCAGGGGTAATGTTCAGCAGAAAAATCGTTTAAGGGGTATCGAAATACCTAAAACACTAAAAAAAATTCCCACTACGTAAAGTTCAGGGGTAGCGGGCGCTACCCCTACTCATTAGCTACATCCACCCCTGTCAACACCAACTCATTTGCTAAACTTACCCGACTATTTCAATTAGACAACCAAATTATGTGCTAAAATGTGTCACATTTTAATAAAAAGTGAAAAAAAAAACTTCATACCACGTGTCAACACCACGTGTCGTTACGTGGACTAATGATTTGGCGCCACATCATACAAGAGGTACTATTCCTAAGGGGTTTAACTTTGTTTTATACGAGTAAATCGACCCGCGCCTTGCGGCGGGACGAAAATATTTTTGCGTTACAGCGGAAAGTGGAAGTTGATGTTCAATGTTATTTAAATTGATGTTTTCTTGTCATTGCGTGACGGCGAGCAAGCTTTGTGTACAAAAATTGCTCCTTTCAGGAGTCATTTGTGTTGCCTACTTAGTACAGATGTGGTTGGCAGGATGCTACTTACCAATGTTGATGTGGCATGCACTCTTTAAACCAAAAAATGATAACAGTATGGGTACAAAATGAGATCAACTCTGTGACCCGTTTCCATGAACACAAACCGCTATCCATCAAGAAACATGATTTGTGACCCAATTAAGGACATCAAAACAAACATCTGTCCTCAAATGAGGAATCAATTTTAATAACACCAACAATACAACGAAACAGCATGCCAACCTCATAGCCCAAATATAGGTGAAACCAATTCATTATAGCCCATTTCAGTGGCTAAGGCTCAGATGGGTAAAAAACCCAATTCATCACTGCCCATTTCAAGAAAACCAAATGCATCATAGCCATTTTTCCAGCCATAAAGAGTTCAGATTAGTTCATCATAGCCCATTCCAATCGTAAGGGCTGAGATGGGTAAGAAAAACCCAAGTCATCACAGCACCTTCAGGAAAACCCAAATCATCATACTTTTCAAGCCATAGGAACCATACGGAATACCATACCTGGCATTCACAGTAAACTTTCAGTCTACACGTAAGCTTGGCTCCGAACAATATCTTCATAGCCTTGGAATACCACTGTTAAACAGAATAAAAATCATAGCATCACCGTTTGAAGTGGGCATAATCACGACCGTAATTTCCAGAACCAAATGAAGCTTCTCATACCCGAAATCATGAAAAGTACCAAACCATAAGAACCAATTGTAGTAATTTCAACATGGAATTCCAAATCAAGAAGTAAAATTTGTTAAAGACAGTGTTAATAGTATGAACACGCGTGATGCTTGCACCACAGGAAAAAAAACAACGCCAAAACCACCTCAAAAAGATCCGATTAGAGAATTAGAAAGCTTATGAACGGTGTCGAATAAGAGAATAAAACGTGACACCTAAATCCATTGAAAATGCTAAGATGAGTATATCGCATCGATTCATGCTAGCATTATCAAAATCAGAAAATATTAACCCCAAAAAAATTGTCAAAACGAACAATATGAGCAAACGTTTACTAATTTAAACATGACCTTCAAAATCCCAAATTTCGTCAACCAAAAACAATAGCAAACCCACATTAAAAAAAAGGCATCAAAATCCCTAATTTCACGAATTCCGTCAACCAAAAACAACAACTCATAGCCAAAAAAAAGGAAACCCATTCAACAGTTAAAAAACATAGGCCTCAGAAGCCCTAATTTAATGAGCCAGACGAAGTGTCTCATGACAAAAAATCAAATAATTTCAGGCAAATAAAAAACAGAACCTCGACCATGAAAATCCGTGCAAAGACGACCACCGTGAAGCCAAATACAACCATATGGTCTCTGCTCCATCTGGAGAGCAAAAGACGACCATAAAACTTCTGTTTAGATCCGAAAACGAAATCAGATAAAGAGAAACTATCGTCTTCAATCTTCAAGTGAGAGAGAGAGAGAGAAACGAAATCAGATGGAGATAAGAAGTATGGTGTTCACTCTTCAAGAGAGAGAGAAATGGAGATTACAAAACACGGTATATGATGAGAGAGACCTTAGAGCCTCATGAAAAGAAAGGTTGCTGTCTTTGTTAAACGAAATTAATAACACGCGTTAAAGAAAAAGCATCGCAATGGGAGAAGAGAAATGCACAGGTGGCATTAAAGGAATACCATACGTGGCATACACAGTAAACTTTAGTCTACACGTAAGCTATTCAAATTGTTATATAATTAATAGGTAACGAGATGTTTACCCCCCCCCCCCCCACCCTTCCCTGCGCGTTGTTGCGGGGTTGAATTTGTATACTGAACGAACGTAAAAAAGTTAAGTGGTATAAAACCTAAAAGTTTAAAAGTCTCGTGGTGAAAGTATAAAACTATAGAAGTATACTAAAAGCGAAAGTAGAAAAGCTAAAAGTTTCGTGGCCAAAGTAGAAGACAAAAACACTTTAAAAGTTAGAGGGTTAAAAAATTAAGGAGTATAAAACGTAAAAGTCTAAAAGTTTTGTGGTGAAAATATAAAACTATAAAAATATACTAAGTTAAGTGGTATAAAACGTAAAAGTCTAAAAGTCTCGTGGTGAAAGTATAAAACTATAAAAGTATACTAAAAACGATAGTAGAAAAGTTAAAAGTTTCGTGGCCAAAGTAGAAGACAACAAAACTTAAAACAAAAAAAAAGTTTAAAAGTTAGAGGGTAAAAAAGTTAAGGGGTATAAAACGTAAAAGTCTAAAAGTCTTATAGTAAAAGTATAAAACTATAAAAATATATTAAAAACGAAAGTAGAAAATTTTTAAAAGTTTGGTAGCCAAAATAGAAGACAAAAAAACTTAAAATAAAAACAAACTTTAAAAGTTAAATGGTACAAAACGTAAGAGTATGAAACATATGTGGCCAAACTATGAAAACCAAAAGTTATCTATTTTGTTAAAAAGAAAAAAAAAACAAATTGTAAAAATATAGGGGTAGAAAACGTCAAAACACCAAAGTGTTGTTACCAAACTTTAAAAGCAAAATAGTGAGAAACCAGGTGAGTCATTCAAACCAGAACTTGGTAAGGCTATACAGTCCAAGATAGACAAAGTCGGGAAACATGTTTCCATATGATTGAGGCCCCTAAAACCCCTTTTCTCTCTTTCACCCCAAAAATTTCTTTACCACCCAAAATATCCCCTAGTTAACCCCATGAGCCTAAACCTTTCGTTTCTTAACACGCAAATTTATTTGCATTAACCCCTTTTCCCCTAAACAGCCTTTTTCGAACCAAGCTTTGCATACCGCAAATCTTTGGCGCAGTTTTACACCCCCTTTATTTTCGCAAAACAAAAGACTTTAAAGAAAGTTTTAAAAAAATAATAATAAGTGACCCCACCTATCATCAGGATACGATATCATCTGCCCGGATGATTGTTGCAGTAATATGTCCGATTCGAGAAGACATCTATGATGGTATATTCGTTATTTGTATAAAAAATAAAAGATTTAGTTTTTGTATCTAGAAATAAAAGAGAAAAAGCTCTTTAAAGTTATTATTCCTGCTCACAAAATCTCAAAGATAAACTTTTCTAAAAAATTTGAGTTTTGTAACTTTTTACCCCTTTTTACACCACCTTCCAAACCCTTAGCCCAAGCCTACCCTTAAAGCCCGTAAGCCCTCATGATGACAACATGGATTTCGGCGAGATATGTGGCGGATTGATCCCTTCACAAGCCTATGACCCTTGTTTGATTTCACCTTGGTACGACTGATCCCTCAAAGTCCGTACATATACTAACTCGGATGTCGTGTGATCCCTTGTGAGGTGTACATAGTTGTATAAATCTAAACTTTCCAGTAGGTATAACTGTCACCCTTAATACTTCAATAAAACAAGAATAAACCAACCAAATGGATTAACGAATCGAAGTAATTGGGGGACATGTGTTGGGTCCCACGAAGGGCTCTTTAACAATGTTGGCACAGTTTGATTTAAATAAGATAAACAAGTTGCGAAAAGTAAATCATATTGGAAGATAACAATTTATAAAAGGGTTATTCTGTATATCTCAAATGTAAATAATAGTTTACACGAGTTTATAGTATAACTATGTATCAACATAAATAACTTTTCTATGGGAGTGATGTTGTAACTGCTTTGAGATCGATATTGAATTGTATGCTTGATGTCTTGCTTTGTTTGGTGAAGTCAGCTTGCTATTTATAGGAAAATGTAGCAAGTTGCATTTGGATAAGGTGGTTAAGGACGGTTGATGTTGGAGTGTGTCAGAGTATATAGAGATAAATTTAAAAAATTCAATTTATCTCTTTTTCAACTGTCTTCAACTGCTTTCGTGATTAATGTCAAGTTGGCATTCATTTTGCTTTTTCTTCACACAAAGGTAGAATTTCTTCTTCTCGTAATATTTATCTTCTGATAGTCCAGAACTCCTTCAGGACTCTTCTTTGAAGACTATTGATGCTTTCCATTAGAAGCCTTCTACAAAAATGAGGATTTCTGTAGAATTTAGTCTCTACATAACTACTTCGCTATTTCCAGAGTAGTTCTGTGTGAGTACAGAAATCATGCAGAAATCTGTAATTCATACAGGCTTTCATATCCTTTCTCTTTTAAGTATATAACTTGTCTTTTCTTCTAATACTAGACTGTTTTGTGTTACACTTACATTATGTTCTAACAATCTCCCCCTAAGTATTTGAAGAAAATAAACAAAAATAGAAAGTAACATAAAATGCAAATTTTTGAAAGACCAACAGGATGCATGGAGTTATGATTACATTTTTATGAGAGAATTTCGGTTACAGAGTCTTATTTTACAGAGAATTTCTTAAGAGGAGGACTCTAACAGGCTCTGTGCATTTCCTTTTGTAGCATTCTGTGTTGCTTTAGATCTTCTATTGTTTTGATCACAAGTTCCCTTCTTCTTCTAGTCTCAGGCTCAGTTTCTCTTTTTTCATTTAGTAGGAATGAGATGAATCTTAGAGATGCATCAGAGTAGGCATGACACTGGCTGATTCTGAAGAACCTTTTCTGTGTATTGTGATTTCTGAAGCAGAACCCTATTTCACCAGTGCTTGGAATTAGTTTGGATCCTTTCCACTTTAATCCAGAGGGAAGGTCTTCTTTTGCAGTCTGAATGGCAAGTTTCTTTAGACCAGTGTGTATAGCCAGCTCATAGTCAATCAGAGCAAACCTGTTGTATATCTTCTTTTTTACCTCCCTAAGTCGATGTATTGCTCTTCTTTTCTTGAGGCTTGTTGAACCATTTGTCATACAGCTTTTGATGAGGGACAAGATGTGCATTTCACTAAGTTGATCAAGATCTGAATCAGTGAATGTATATGGTTAACGACTGTTGCAGTGGTAGTGATTTTGTAGGAGCTGAAGTATTAAGTGAAAGGATTTCCCTTTTGTTATTTTTCTTTGATCTCATCAAGCTGCAAGATGGTGGCATCTGAGTGCATCCAGCTTCTTTCAAATGGCAAGTTGTTGATTTTCTCCTCAAAAATATTTTTGCTCATTGGACTCATTTCAGGAAGTTGTTATGTTTCTTGAAGGAATATGTCTTCACACCTTCTCTTTTCATGCCATAGTTCCTCCTCAATCATTTTTTCTTTTTCGTAGTTATCTTCAAATAAAGATTGAGAGGCTATTGAGACCTCAGGAGCATTGAGGTCTCCCCCTAGATTTGTGGCTTTCTCCTTGCCTTTTTCAGATTCCTTGGTGGATTTTGAGGTACCTTTAGTTTGAGTTTTGATAGAGGTACCTGATGAGGGTGGAACCACAGGCCGACTTGACTTCTGTGCAGGTTGTCTTGGTAGTGGTGGTGACATCGAGTGATCAGGAGCTAAACTGGGCTTGCATTGATCGTGTTTCTTTCTTTTGGGAGAGGACTCGAGTTCATCAGGAGCTGTCTTTCGCTTTGAGCTGGGAGGGGAATCATCAAGATTGATGATCGTAGGAGCCAATTTTTCACTTATTGCTCAGATATTTTGGACAATTTTGATATTTGAGGAGACATTCTGCAATATTTATGATCAAGAGAATGAGAATTTATTTAACCAAGAAATTTATATAGAGAGTTTAAGGTAAGTACAGATGTCTGTACACATACATCTATTCTGGTCTCTATTGTGAGCATGAGTTTTGAAGACTTTGAATCTTGCTTCCATTTGGAGAGAAATATATAGATGCAGAGAAGTTTACCTTCCTGTGGATGGAAGAAAAAAATCCATTGGAGTCTAGAAGGCTGGAAATGTATAGTCCACCTTGAGATATTCCCTTTTGAGAAACCACTCTGCTTGTTTTGATTCCTCTTGGTATTGTTTCCTAGTTTAAAGCTTGGAAGATTAATTTTGTGGAAAACCTGGGGTAAAGAATGAATCTTTCATTTAAGGTTCTGTTGAGATTGTTTTGAATGTGTCTCATGAGGTATAGAGAGAAATTCATGTTGTGACATTGAACGAGAGCATGCATGACATATTGTGTGTCCTCATCTATGATCATAATATTTTGATGAGAAACGAATTGAATCTGAGAGAAAAAGTATTGCCACAGATGTGGAAGGTGAACTCTGTCAGATTTTCCTTCATATAGGTTTCCTTTGTATCCCATATCAAGAAGAATTTTGATCACAACATCTTAGTCGAAGTGACTCGGAGCAGATGGACTGTCTTTGATTTGAAGTGCCTTTCTGATTAGATGTTGATTAAAGATAAACAATACTCCACAGACGGATGTTCTTATCAATGCATTGTCTCCATCCATAACAATGAGAACAACATTCCTCCAGAATTCTTGAAGTAGAGAGTAGTTGATTGGAATATCAAGAGTTAGTGCATATCCTATGGGACAATATATGAGGAATTTCATCATTGGTTGATAGGACCAAAATCTGTTCCCACAAGGTGTATAGAGCATGAGATTGTGAAGGTGATGAATAGGAAGTGTTGTATTTTCAGGTAATGGTGGAGAGAGTTCTTTGAAAGACATGGCTGAGTTATACCTTTTGATAAGGTATTTCAAAGTTTAATGAGTAAGAGGGATGTTGTTTGTGAATTCTACTTTTGTGCTCCTTTTAAAGACATGGTGAGATGATGAAGTGAACAGAAGAGAGGGCAAAGGGATTTGACAGCCTATATTTATAGGTCATTATTGATGCTTTTGATCTTAGAAATTTGAGCGTTTTGTTTAAGAAGTCAACTTTTCACAGAAGTTTTTTGGGAGTACATGAAGAAAAATGACAGGTAGTTATTGAACTGCCCCCCCCCCCCCCTTTTTTATTTGCAGTCATGTTTAGCATCCCCAGCTTGCTTAGTAAAAATGAGAATCTCTTTTCATCTAAAGGTTTAGTAAAGATATCTGCAAGCTGGAGTTCAGTTGGAACAAAGTACATTTCAATGTGTCCTTTTTCAACATGATATTTGATAAAGTGATACCTGACGTCGATGTGCTTTGTCCTTGAGTGATGAATAGGATTGGATGTGATGGCAATGACACTTTTTGAGTCACAGAAATTTGGTATTTTAGAGAGAGTTATCTCGTAGTGTAACATCCCGTAAATTTGAGAAATACGTGAGTAATGTGATTAATACAGGTGATGTATGTGTTAGGTAGCTAAACATGATGAAACAGGTAGAAAATGCATGTTTACCCATTAACGGGTGATAAATCGATCAACGATAACATTGCATGAATGATACACGTGTTAATTGATAAAATGAGATAAGGAAATAAAAATAATATGTGTTTTATATCAAAGATAATTGATATATATGATATTGGCATGAAAAACGTAGTTAAACGTTTATATGATAGGAATGATTGATAACCGGGAGAAAATGCATTTACGTGATTATCTTATATTAAATACATGTGTAAAAATATGTTTGAATAGTATGGATGCATGTGAAATATTCATTTGATGAGTATATATGTGGAAATACGTGTTAGAATAGTTAAACGTGTGAAAATACAAGTTAAATAGTTAAAGGAAAAGTATAAGGGCTAAAAGTGTAATTTATGTTATGAATACTTACGGATATTATACGTATCTATAACTTTTATAAGTATCCCGAGGCTTATAGAGTATTATAAAAATATCCTAAAGTGGTTCGGAACATAAAATAATAAGTGTTGTAAAGTTAGAGGGGCCAAAGGTGTAAATAATGATAAATATATATGAATATATATAAAAATATATGCGTATGTATACGTATATCATCGAGAGTTCCCCGAGCCTTAGAAACTTTATTAAACATGTTTTATAATAGTCTGGTACATAAAATGACAGTTCGGTAGAAGTTCAGGGGTTAAAATGTAAAATAAAGCACAGGGACCATTTCTGCCAATACCCTAAAGTACCTCGCGGTACGCGAAGATCTCCAGGCAGCAGGTCGCGATACGCGACCCGTTTGCGATCAGTTTGCGACCCAAAACGCGTTTTTTCAACTTGCAGCTTACGTTTGATCCAAATTAGCCCTACTAACGTGTCAATATCGATCAAATACTCATCATACTACGTGGAGGGACTAGGGGCGAACCTCATAGGTATAAATAGAGCTGCAATCCGTCCATAATTCATTGCCAATTTCGAATTAAACACCTAGAAAACCCATATTCGGACCAGAAACTTCATACGACCAATTCTCCCAAACGACGAGGAGTTAAAGGCCGAATATCTGCAGTTGAGCTTCTCTAGGTATGGTCTAAAATAACCTCTGTCAGTTTTGGCTAAATCAATCTCTAAGTATGCTTTCTAAAACTATGCAAAAATTAGGGTTCTTGAGCTTGTTTTGATGAAATCGGGTGATCGGGTGGGAATTAGGGTCTGAATTTTTGTAGGTAATCCTAATTTAATGTGTTTTAAGAAAGCCCTAAGTTTATTTCACAATTGGAAAAGGTTTGGTTAAGGTTTTGTAAATGGGTCAAAATTAGGGTTTTCATAACGTTATTCTGCCCAAATCGAGTGAACGGTTTTGAATTAAGCTTTGCTATTTTAAAGGATATTATAAAATGTTATAATAGATAATACCCTAAGACGGTTTTGAATAAAAATGAGTTTTGATATAGAAACGAGAAAAACGGGATATTAGGGTTTCGGAATATGATTATTTAATATAAAATAATTCGAAGGGTATGGGGGCTCGATTTTTGGCACGGTAACATGTTTATATATATAATAAACATATATGGGTTTAAAATGGATAAATAATAAACTATTAAAGATACCGAGTTAATCGGATATTTAGAAGTTCGTGCGGACTGGAAGGGTAAGCGCCTATACTCTAGTGTTTCTGGCAAAAGCGGGGGTGTCGCATAAATTCCAACTGGGACTTGGCATACTTCACTGGGCGACCCCGGGGTGAGCGTTTACCTATAGGAATGCGCGTCTTCATAGTATCGTTAAAAGAAAAGGATAACTGCCTAAAGGGCATTTTGGTCATTTTGACCTTTAAAAAGGGATAAACTTAATAATTGAATATTATTAAGATAATAAGATATTAAAATAAACATAGAAAGTGTTTATTGTATAAAACCTTGCGTTAACGCCATACGATACGCAAATTAGGTTAAATCAAGAATCATAGCGGGAGTTCCGTCCGAGTAAACAAGTAAAAGAGATAAGGTGAGTTCTATGAGCCCACTCTTAAATATTTTAAATGTTTTAAATGTTTTCGGGCTGATATACATACAAATGTTATATAATGCATTTAAATGAATTATAACTGAAATGTTATCTATCTGAACTATTGAACTGTTAAATTGTTATTGAATTGATATATATACGTGGACTGTTATGGAAATGCATATACGTGAAATATCTTGAATAGATAAACTGTTAAAAAGGCTTTTGGGATAATATATATATATATATATATATATATATATATATATATATATATATATATATATATATATATAGGGGAAGGATCGGGCGTAAACACTCATATTTTGTAAAAACCTAAGAACATTAGTTAATGAAGGGTATTTTTGGCATCACATAAAGTTTATATTGACTGATCCAATTGTAATCTTAGGTTAAATCACACCCGACTCCCAAATCACGTCCCTCATTCATTAACACCTGAGTCGTAATCCCTCGTTCATTAACCTTAACCTCTGATTCGTAGTCCGTAAAACTTTCGCTCCTAAAATCGCTATTTTCTGGTGAATCTCACTGAATCATCATCATAATTCAATTCGATTCCAGGTATTACATCCAATGTTCCAGCCGCACGTATACAATTTATTACCGCAAATTCAAATTCGTTGGTTTACTTCGATTCTGACATTGCTTCTGTGTTTTTTCAGATCTTCGTAATTGCATATGGACTTGTCTATCGATAATCATACCTTAATTGAAGATTCCGCACCTGTTGATGATGTATCTGTCGATGCCAGTTGTGATTTTGGTATTGAACACATCGACAGCAATAATATGCTTATTGGAATCACCGGATCAAGCACATCATCCAATGTTACATCATCTTCCTCATCATCTACATCAGAAACTCAATCTGCTCCTCCTATGGTGTTCATAGGTGTTGAAGAACATGGTAACAGATACTTCAACTTAGAACTTCAAAAGTACACATGTGCAGTTTTTAATTTCTGTTTTACTTTGTTATGTATTCTTTTAAAATCATGTTTTTATACTCTGATTTTGTTATGTGATGCTTTCTATTGCTCTTATGTGTTTAATCATGTTATTGATATAATGTTATTATTTGTACTTCCTTATGATTGCACATGTGCACCAAATCAGTATTTTAGACCAAACTGTATTGTTCATCCAATTTTCTCATCATAATGCTTTTATATTTTATTTTTTATTACTAAGTGGCATTTGGACAATATATTTTAGATATTATGTGTAGTCAAATGACTTTAATCATTTATACGTTTGTCCCGTTTTAATAAACAATTAGTTTGTTGATATTGTTTACTTTCATTTAACTTTAGTGTGTTTTGTGTGCATTCAGATGGTGCGCGTAGCAGTGTTTTTGCTACCTCTGATGGAACCAAATATTGGAAGCCTGATGTTGACCCTTCCTACATTCCTGTTCTGGGATCGGTTTATGACAGTTGGGAGCACGTCACTAATATGTATGATGCTTATGCTGCTAAGGCTGGTTTCTCCACCCGGTTAGGCACCCACTGAAAGATCAATGATGTTACTAGACATAGATACATTCTATGTAACCGGGCTGGAAAACCAAAACTGCAAAATTTCAATTCTATGAACCCTGACCCAGTTTCTGCTTCGAAGACTAGCCGCTCATCTTTGACCGACTGTGGTGCATGTATACGTTCTAAGTTCGACCCGGAGACACAAAAGTACACTCTTTATACGTTTGTTGAAGCACACAACCACGAACTCATTGGCCCTGAATTTATGGATTTCAGTTCCAAGCGTCGTATGCTTGATTTTTCGACCCAGCAATTCATCCACCAACTTAGCCTGAACAAAATTGGCGCTTCTGTTGCGCATAACGTTCAGTGCTCTTTGAAGGGTGGTCATCACAACATTCGTGGTACAAAAACTGAATTCAAAAACTTTGCTCGAGCTATTCGTATCTTCATTGGCGATAGGGATGCCAAACTTGTGTTGGATACACTAGAAGAACGTACTAAAAATCTACATAATTTTTTCTATGAGTCTTTAATTGTTGGTAATGAGCTCAAATCACTTTTCTGGGCTGATGATGTTTCACGCTGCAACTATGAAGTGTTTGGCGAAGTTCTTGCATTTGATGCAACTTACAAGACTAACCAGTAAGTACTCTTAAACTAAAACTATTATTGTTTTAAATTGTGTAACTCTATTATCTTTATACGATGCTGCTGTTTTCAATTTTAAGATAAATACTGCCCATGTGCGTCAAAGTTACAGTTTCTTAAAGATAGCTCATAACTTGTATTGCTTATATTTTGTGTTACAGGTATTGTATGATCTTTGTGCCGTTTACTGGTGTTGACCACCACAAAAAGTGTGTAACTTTCGGTGCCGGGTTGATATCGGACGAGACGATCGAGTCTTATACATGGTTGCTTCAATGCTTTCTGAAAGCACATGTTACTCAGCCTAGGTTGGTGCTTACCGACCAAGATGGTTCAATGAAATCTGCTATTGAGGCTATTTTTTATCAGTCTGCCCATAGATTGTGCATGTGGCACATCATGAGGAAGTTGCCTTCCAAAGTACGTTCAATTTATATATATATTTGATTTATTTTCATTAATAAGTGATAATTAGTACTGTCATTTGAATTTTTATATATTATTCATACATCTGCCATATTACTTATCGTCGTTATATAATTTAGATTGAAGATGATGCAGTCGACAATGCAGCCCTCCGTAAATCCATCCACAAACTTGTATGGAATCTGATAATCAAACCATGCGATTTTGAAGAAAAATGGCAGTTGCTTATGGCAGAATATGGATTGGCTGATCACGATTGGCTTACCACTATGTACAACATGCGAGGAGACTGGATCCCTGCGTACTTCAGAGACCTTCCTATGTGTTGTCTGATGAAGACAACATCTATATGCGAGAGCTCTAATGCGTTTTTCAAGGTCAACTCTAGCGGCGGCAACACCTTGTTGCAGTTTCTTATGTGTTTTGACACCGCCATTGACGCGCAACGTAATAACCAACGCAAGCTTGAGTTTGATACGAACACAACAGTACCTGAGATCCACACACGACTTCCAATCGAAAGACATGCGGCCAGTTTGTACACGATCACGATCTTTAAGGAAGTTCAGAAAGAAATCGAGCGAAGTCTCTATCAGTGTTCTGGTGGCTTGACGCGCACTGTTGGTACTACCAAAATATATACCATTGCTCATGCAAACAGGAAATTTGTTACTGTCAATGAATTTGAGGTAATTTATATGCACTTTTCCTTTGAATACACATGTGCACTTTTTCAAACTATACTATTATTGGATTGTTTTAAATTGTTTGATTATTAGTTGACGCTTTCTGAAACACATGTGTGCATTTCTTGTTGTTACTAATTTCATTTTCAGACTGTGTTACATCTTTATATTAAATTTCATAATCTATAAATATGATGCACATGTGCACTGTTTTTTATTCTGACCATTATGTTTATATTTAACAGGTTTCCATTGATCTTGCTGCTAAGACTGTTTCTTGCTCGTGTTTATGCTTTACACGCATTGGCTTTTTATGCCGCCATATCTTCTACGTCTTAAGATGCAACCAAGTAAACAAGATTCCCCAAAAATACATGTCTGCGCGTTGGGCGCGTAATGCACTTCCATCAAGAGTTTATGATATTGAAAATCGGTATTCAGTTGATACCAGTGAATCAGGCGTTCTCAGAAACGAAATTATGGGTATCGTTTCCCAATGTACCGACCTCCGACCGTCTAAGGCGCCAACCAGATCAGCTTGCAGAATTTTTGAGTAAGCTTAAAGAGGTGAAGAAAAACATATTTTTTGAAGTGGCCTGTGATCCTTCCCAAGAGCGGACAAGTGCAGTAATAAGTGACATTCTTCGTCAGCCTGAGTTTGGTACTTCTTCTTTCGTGCCAACGCAAGGAATTAGGAACAAGGGGTGTGGAACTGACAAGCGTTTGATCGGTCCGTGTGAGAAGTCTATTGAAGCGTTCAAGAAGGGTCCGAGACTTTGTAAGAAGTGTAACAAATATGTATATGACCATGATTCCCGTAACTGTGATAAAGTTCGGCGTGCTACCGAGATTGTTGCTGCTGCTGCGAGTGCTGTCGCGTCTGCTGATCCTTTCAATACACACGTGTATCAAGCCGTCGATTCTGCTAACCAGCCTTGTGTCAACGACGGTGCGCCTGTTGTCCCCCCAAATGCTCCACCAGTCCGTCGACAACCTACACGTGCTGCTAAACGCTCGTCTGGTAGAGCTGCTGGGTCGCCCGCTACGTGATTTGTTTTTTTCCGTTCATGCCTTCATAAAGATTTATATTGATTCATAATAAACATCTTGTTTAGATGCATGATTTGACTTTGTATTTGCTTATGATACCTCTTGACTTTGTTTCATTCGTATTGGTTGTTAAGGATTCTGTTGACTTTTATGGTTGATAAGTGTTTTGCAGTTGGTTTGATACACTTTACCAGCTAATGATGCACATGTGCATCATTGGTTATTGTGTTATAATATCAACGATTTTTTTTCTTATTTACCATCCATAAACATCACATTGTATACCTTCCATTTGTATAAGTGTCTTGTTGGGTTTCATTTTAACATTTCTACTTTTTAATTCACATGTGTACCAATAATTCATACATGTTATATCTATCTGCAATTACATAGTACCATTTTAAAATGTCAAAACCAACAGTCCTGCCACAAAGTTCAGATTACTAGTGTATTGTTTTATTCTAACTTTCAAATTAACCCTGCATTGGTCCTTTTTAATTCACATGTGCACCAAGCATTCATACGCGTTATAACTAACTGCCATATCATAATACCATTTATAAAAAAAATCAAAACACATAATCCTGCCACAAAGTTCAGATTACTAGTGTATTTTTTTATGCTAACTTCCAATTAACTACATACCATACCATGTTAATATCTAATAACAAAACGGGGTCAGCCTTATATACTTGCTTTCAAATTGATATCGTTCCCTACTGCCCTTTCATTCAAACCTCACTCGCTTTCCCTTGACGTCTTTCTTCAGCTTCAACATCTTCTTCTCTTCTGCTGCATCCTGTTTCTTCGGTTCTTCCCCTTTGATATCCTCAAGCCCTTTCACAATCTTTTCATACTCTCCATCCAGCTTTTTCAGAAACTTTTGTACCTGCATTGCTGCTGCCTTGTTGCTGTCATCATTCGACACCCTTTGTAAGTTCCGGTTTGTTGTTTCAGAACCCTTCATCGTTCTTTCCCCGGATACATTTGCTGCTGACGACAATAGTTTGCAAGCATACCTCATTCTTAAGTTTTGAACCTGCGTTTCTCTCTGTTTGTCATCATTCGTGAACCCGTTATCGAACCCGCTTGTCCTCCCTTTGTATGATTCCATGTTTCTCATCGCATACACACCAGAATCTGTGTATTCTGACTTTGTTTTCCATGTTGACTTCAACAGCCTTGGTTTTGTTGCTGATATAGACATAGCTTTTGGATGGCTGACTTTTTGTAGATAGCTCCATATGACGTGTTTCTGCAAAAGATTTCAAAAAAACAAAATGAACAACAAAAAACAAAAACAAACAAAATAAATCATTATGTGTCAATTACAGTTTTTTAATATGTGTATATTGTTGATATAACTTACCACTTTGTGTGGAGTCCCCTTTGATGCGTATGTTTTGCCCCCGTCTGCCATGTCCACTAAGCTTATTCCCTCGTGCACGCTCTCTATCACAGTTATAGCCGGTACATCTAAGTCAAAACCCATGATGTATAAATGATCACCATCTTTTATCGGCACAATGATCGTCTTGAACGATTTCATGTCCATCAGTGATTTGTCCCCCTCAACCACATCCAGCAGCCTGTTCTCAAACTTTTCCACCCTTTTTGGGTTGGTGTTCTTTTCTGATATTACTGATTCGTTCTGAAATCATAAGTTTTTTGTAACATGTTAGACTTGGTGCCCATGTGCATCAATGTTCCCTTACAAACATATCAGTTCAGTTTTTTTTTTAACTTACCATTGTATCTGGGTATAAAAACAGGCGTTGCTGCCCTTTTTCTACTGCTGCCTCCTCAAAATTTAGCACCGCTGCCCAGCAACTCACTATATTTGTGTCTACCTTCTTTCCTGGCATTAGGCTCCCTATCACGTACGCCTTTGCGGTCAGACCGTAGAATGTTGTGAACAAGTCTCTCCTGTACATCAGAAATTTGTTCTAATCAAAAGTTTGACTAATTTTAATTGTTAGTGCACGCGTTATCATTTTACTAACTTTGTGTTATATGTGTTAATTATGCAGTTTTTTTAACTATTGTTGTAAATTAGGATACGATTACTTACATGAAACCACGCTTAGCGTTTTCACCGTCACCTTCTTTTGTTTTCACCATTTCATCATTTTCGCCTTTGTCATTATCTTTATCAGCATTGACTTTCTTTTTTGATTGTTGGCATGCCATCAAATATTGCCATAGCAGCCTCTCTCTCTTGTTTGCTGCCCTGTTTATGTCCATCATCCCTTCCTCACTCATTTCTTCTTCTGTATTATATTCCTCTCCTTCTTTTGCATCTGTCCTCACTTTTTTCTCAACACTGTATTCTTCTTCCACTTGGGGACTGATCTCCATTCTTTCTTTATTTTCTGGTTCATTTTCGTCTCCTACTTGATCTTTAACTTCAACATCCTTCATCTGTTTGTCTTGAACAGATTTACCCGCCATCTCCTTGTATGCTTCCAACACTTTTTTTTTTGATGTTTTTTTGTCTTGTGTACCCTGCACGGATTCCGGTGAACTTTGTGAGCTGTCTATCCCCATGTCGAATGATGGCATTGTATTGTCTACTACCTTCTTTGACTTTTTTTTTTTTGCTTTCACGCCTTTTGATGCCTTTTCTGTTATGCTTTCTACCTCCTTGATTGTTCCATTGTCTACCCCCTTGCTGTGCTCGTTTTTATTGAGCTCGATCATGTCTTTGTAGGTTGAGTTGTACACTTCTACATAAGCCTTCACTTCTGCAACTTCTGGAAATTTTGTGTATGTTTCTCCTAATGCCGTCTCAGCTTCATTCTTCGTTTCTTTAACCAAGTTAAACACTTCCTTCAGCCTATCCAAGTGTTCCTGAAACATACATTTTAAAGTTAGATTTTATATATATATTTTTTTATATACATGTGCACTGACCTCCAACGTGCTCTGATCTGATATTTTTCTTACTCCACTGCACCCTTCCTGGTCACTGTCATCATCTTCTTTATCAATATATGTGTCTCTCTGTTTTCCTATACCGAATCCCCCATTTTGAATCTCATATTCTTCCCTCAGTTTCAACATGTCTTGTGTCCAAAAGCTTATCGGGCTTATTATACGATCAATGTTTATCCCTGAACATATTATGCTATCCACGTATATTACCTGCACGTTTGTTTTAAGTAAATCATGTTATTTTTTTTTTAATTTCATCATTTTAATACATGACATATTACAACTCTTGAGTATCTTACCATCAACAACGCCATTGGTCCTGTGAACCTGGATTCGGGGTCGAGACTGTCCCATCCGGCCTTACACCTCTTCAAGGCGTCTATCACGAATCTGTTCCAGTTTATATTGTCCAAGTCCATGTCATCTCTTATATATGACATCAGTTCGAGCTTAATCTTCTCGTTGTTTCCATACTCCACCATCACACTTCCAAATAGCACTATGAAATCCATCTTGAACATTGTTCCTGACTCGTTTCTGTCTTCAGCCATCTTCTTTGCAACTTGAACCCGTGACACGTTTGCTCCGCCGTATCGCGCCCTCCACGCCTTAGCTGTTTCAACTGGACTGTCTGAGTCACCATCAAGTATATGTCCTTCATTTTTCAGCCCAAACAACTTTGTTATCTTCTCCTGTTGATACCTGAAATGTGCGTCGTGTGAAGTATCGAACGAAGACCAAGTTCAAGCCAATATAGGGTTGGCCGAACCTGGTCCGAACCTGGAGTTCGGACCGGCCGAACCTGGGGTTCGGTGGGAGTTCGGCCGATCGGGTATATATAGTTGTTTGGTCTTTGTGTTTAGTAGTTCTGAGCGTGTGAGCGAATCTTAAGTGTGTGTTTCTGAGTGTGTAATCTCTGTGTCAATTCTCTGTGTTTACACTGGTTGTAATTGTTCGTTTTGATCAATAAAACAATCGGTTAATTACGTTTCGATGTCCGGATAGCTAGATCGAGTAGACGATCCGATGCTCACGCATTTTCAAGTGGTATCAGAGCTTTCTGGTTCATTCTAATGATCTGTGGTTGCGATTTTTCGGACGTTTGAACGTTTTTGAAGTTTTCTCGAGTTTCATTACGTGTTTTCTATCATTTCTGACGTGTGTTTTGTGCCAAATCCGTTTCTAAATCATTTTCTATCAATTTTTCTGATCCACCATATCGAGTTTCGTCAAAATCAGTTCGTTTTTGCGAGTTTTCGAAAAATGTCTTCGAGGTTCGGAGGTTACTGGGCAAGCTCGGAGTAACCGCTCCGAACTTGAGGTTCGGAGGTGTCTCGGAGAGCGTTCGGCGAGAGTTCGGTGGTGTATCGGTCTAGGTTCGGTGAGATTTGAGGTTCGGAGGTAGATCGGAGTCTTCATAGGTTCGGAGTACGTTCGGTGAAGGTTCGGAGCTACTTAGGTGGAAGTTCGGAGCTGGTAATTGATTCGGACAAGGTTCGGAGCTCGTTCGGAGTTTGATTTAGGTTCGGACTGAGTTCGGTGAGGGTTCGGACGGCAGACTAGGTTCGGAGCAAGTTCGGAGGACAGAATTTTTCAAATTTCCTACGATGTCGGAATTTCAAGCGTTTGCCGCAATGCAAAGCGCGATGCAAACCATGTTAAATTTTGACAATGAAATTGGAACAAGTCAGAAAGTTCCCAAATTGTTAAAGCTTGAAGATTACCAAAATTGGAAGAAACGGTTTTCTGCTTATATTAGCACGAATGACATTGATTTATGGATTCCAATTCGAAAGTTGTATGAACGACCAATGGAAGATGGAGATCTTAAAGAAATTCAAGACTTTGATGATGATGAAAGAAAAAGTTATGAGCTTGAAAAGAAGGTTTATGGTTATCTTACTATGGCTTTACCTACTGAATTGCTTCATCAATTTAGCACTTGCAAGAAATCTAAGCAATTGTGGGATGCTTTATCCGCAAGATGTGAAGGAAATGCTGATTATAAGAAGAGTCGAAAGAAAGTTTTGAACAAAGAATTTGATAATTTTCAGAATTATGACAATGAAAACATCACTGCTCTAGTTTCAAGATTTTCACATTTGATTAGTGAATTGAAGGTTGTTGGAATTGAAAAATCTGATGCTGATTTAAAGGAAAAGATCATGGAAGCGTTACCTGAAAAGTGGGAAAATTATGTCTTGCTACTCACACATGACAAGGATTATTCTACAATGACATTTCATGAGCTTACTGGAAAACTTCACGCTCGGGAAATGGAAATGTTGAACAACAAGAAGTCAACTGCTATCTTACAAAATCCTAAATTATATCATGGAGAGAATACTGCAAGCATGAGTGCAAAGTCTAAATCAAATCAGAATACAGCACCAAGCGTAGCTTTTATCGCTGGAGCTTCAGGAAATTCTGATAATAATTCTTCAAGCGGTTGCAATTTCACAATTCCAAATTTTACAAATCAAAGTGCTTTTTCAGCCGAATCAACAGATGATTGTGCCAAAATGATTTCTGCATTGATTTCTGCATTGATTTCATCATCTTTTGGTCTGATTCTCAAAAATGTTGCTGATGCAAAGTTAACCAGTGAGGATCTTGAAGAACTTGATGATGATCAATTAACTGAATTGGATGTTTTGTGGCAATATGCTATGTTATGTCAACGGTTAAAGAGGTTTTTCAAGAAACATAGAAGACGTATTTCTGGTGACAAATTGGGATTTGACAAGTCAAAATTAAAGTGCTTTAAATGTCAACAACTTGGACATTTTGCCAAAGAATGTCAACAGAAATCTGATATTCCACAATCATCCAAGCCTGGTTTTACTCAACCATCCACAAGTAACACAAACAAGACAACAACATTGACAGTTCAAAAGGATGGTGCTATTGATTGGGGTAAACATTTTGGATATGATTCATCAGCTTTAATAGTTACTCATGTTCAATAAGAAGATTATTGTTCAGATACAAGTTCAGATACTAGTTCGGATACTAGTTCAATACCAAGTTCGTATGCATCTGCTGAAAACTTAGAGATTTTGATGAAGGAAAATGCTTTGTTGATGAATAAAGTTCAACAATTGACTGAAGAATTTGAGGTGATTAAATCTGAATTGAAGATTTCTAAAGAACGTGAAAAGGGTTTGGTTTTGAAGAATGAGGATTTGACTACTGAAATCAAAATGTTGAATGAAGTTTTAGAAGTATTGAAGCAAGATAAGAAGAATGCTGAAACTTCGAAAGCTGAAATTTGTGAAGAAAAGGATGAGTTAGTCAAAGAAGTGAAGAAATGGAAGGAAGAGGCAGAAGATGCTGCAAATGATTTTCAGAATTTGTTTGATAAATCCAAGATTAAGCTTGATTTGCTTACTAAGCGTGTTGAAGAATCTGATGCTAAAATCAAAGCATATCAAGTTGATATGGAAAAGTTGTTGGATGACAAGCGTGAGTTGGTTAGGGTTAACAAGGTTCAAAATGCAAATCTGGAAATTCAAAAGAGAAATGAGAATAAACTGAAGAAGGAGCTACATGAAGGACTTGACAATCTTCGCTTGCAAAAGTTTGAAACTCATAAAGTTGCCAAGCGCTTGATTGCTAAAGAAAAAGAATTTGCAGAGGCTCAACAGCAAATTTCTGATCTCAAAATTCAAGTTCTTGATGCAAAAAGATTGCTCAACAATGTTTCTAATTCTCAGGTTTTCACAAGCTTCTTAGCAAATGATGCAAATTTTGAAAGGATGTTTGATAAAACTGCATCACCCCCTGCTCATATCAAGGAAGCTGTCAAACAAGTGAAGGAACAGGTTGATGATTTTGATTATTCAAAGATATCATCTTCTACTTCAGAAGAAGTCAAGGTTGTAAATGTAGGGATATGATCATGTAATAGTAAGTGTATGTCCGGAAATTATTTAAGCCTACGGGGTCACACGTCTCGACACTAATGTATTTGTATTAATTAATTAGTTAATTAATATTTATCACGAATAATTAACGAGGAGTCGTTAAAAACTAACGGTTAATTGTTAACGGGTGTTAGTTGAAAGTTAAAGAGAGTTGTAATTGGATTACAATTAGGAAAGGCTTTGGGATAGGGCTTTAGGGCCGATTTCGGTTAGGGGTCCCCATCCCAATCCCTATCTTGTTTTCCAAGTTTCCTAAACCTATAAATAAACCTTATGGGTTTAGGGTTTAGTGGTTGCATATACTTGGAAAGGAAAAACCCTAAATCTCTCTCTCCTTCTCTCTCGTTTACGGCAAAGGAAAACGAACCCAAGGGGTTCGGTTTTTCTTGTGGTTCGACCAAGCCATCATCAACAAGAGGTGTTCGTGATCAATTACTAGCATACGTACATCGGTGTGTCGTGTGTGCGAACGTAGAGGGATTTGCTTTAAATCCTAAAGACTCTTCTCTCGCCGAGCTAAAAAGGTACACGTTCTTTATCCGGTTAGTTAAATTAATTCATAGGAAAATATCCGCTGCGTACTCGTGTTTAATTGATAATTGTTATATAACCCAACAGTGGTATCACGAGCCACCTATGATTTTAATTAATTACCGGTAATAAAAACTTGAAGGGGGGTAATCTAGATTCTAGCTTTTTTGATCCACTCAAAGCGGTTTTACAATTGGCTAAAATCGGATTTCGCAAACTTGTTAAAATCGCAAAACCCTAATCGATCGTTCATGTTCACGATCTGCCGGCTGTTTACGATCGGAAACCTTGTGATTCCGATCGTAAACCATTGATTACGACCCATTTGATGCAAAATCGTAAACAGGAGGTCGGCGGCTGTTTACGATCGGAAACCTTGTGATTCCGATCGTAAACCTGATTTACGACTCATATTGATGTAGGATCGTAAACCCTGAGATCGTAAACCATGTTTACGACATTTTGATGCTAAATTGTAAACCCTTAGATCGAAAACCCTAGTTTACGATCGGGAACTCAAATATCGATCGTAATCGCCTTAATGGATCGAAAACCTCTTGGAAAATCGTAAACCCTTATTTTAGATCTAAAAATTCGTTTCTTGTGGTCTAAAAATTGTGAACCCAAGTTTTTATTAGTTGTTTAAACAACAAGTTGTACCTTATTTTAAATTTTAAAAGGAAGTAAAAACCATGAAGTTTCATGCAAATCGTTCATGGTTATTACTTATATCAAGAGAAGAAAAAATAAAATTATGTTAGATAATTAGAAACCCTAAGATTATGTGATTATTTGTGATAATTGTAACATGATGGAAAGGTTTTATTGCAAGTTTGTTTTATGAAAATCGAAATTTGCTTAAATATCTATTGAAATATGATTTTGTTTATAAAATAAAAATTGTGTCCTAGAAATTTAAAAGAAACACCGGCTCACCCATTCGAACACACTCTAAGAGAGGTATAAGTCGGGTCGCCATGCTTCCCTAAAGTGGGTAGGTTTTTAATTGCAAAAGTTGCAAACCTCACCCCTACGCTTCTTTGTGTGTTGCGAATGGAGCTACCGAGCTCTTTTGTTTTTGAAAGACAAACTAAGAATTTTATAAACACATTATGTGGTGAAGATATGCATGAATCTTCACACATAACCTTTTTGATCACACATCAAAATTGTTTTGACCCAAACCAAACTTAAGTCTTTGCCACCCACCTTGAAAGGACACTTGAGGATGTCATCTTACTCATTGGTACACAATGGTAAAATGATATTCGCATGGCAAATTCCCACTCATTGGTACACAATGGTGGACAATTTGTGCGTTCTTGGTTGGACGACTTAAAGCGAGCCAGGCGGTGAGACCCTTGGCCCGTGGCAAAAGATGGGATGAAACATGACTACAAATCACTTGGTGCAAGTTGTAGGTCCCATAAAATTTAGGAATTGTATTTGGAATACAATTATTGATCGTCACTTACCTGTTTAATGCATCATTTCTAGCAGATCAACTGATGAAATGATGGCAGGTCAATTGGATCCTAGCCTTAATAAGCTTAATTGTTTAAAGTGTTTAAACATTGGGTAATTAAATTTATTAAGGAATTAATTATCGAAAATACTGATTTTTGAACTTAATCTGTTTTGTAGATGGCGACAAACCCCACTCAAAACAATGTTGGTCATGCTTTTCGTCAAATGTTTGAAAGAGAAAAGCTGAATGGATCTAACTTCAATGACTGGTACCGTCAACTAAGGATTGTCCTTCGAGTTGAACGGAGAACTGATGTCCTTGAACATCATTGGCCGACCGAGCCAGCTGCTGATGCTTCTGCTGAAGAAAAAGCGTTCTACAATGCAGAGTATAGCAGATACGACGAGGTTGCTTGCATGATGATCTCGAGTATGACTCCTGATCTTCAGAAGCAATACGAGTTTCATACACCTTGTGATATGATCAAAGAGCTAAAGAAGATGTATGAAAAACAAGCTGGTGTCGAATTGTTCGACCTAGTTGTGGAACTCCATGACTTGAAGCTTGAAACTGGTAAATCGGTCAGTAGTCATGTGCTCAAGATGAAGAGCTACTTTGACAAACTGGAATCGCTCAATTATGGGTATAATCGGGCTGTTGCTGTTGGCATGATCCTCAAATCTCTTACGAAGGATTTTGAGGGTTTTGTGCGCAACTACAACATGCATAGTATGACTAAGACTATACCTGAGCTTCATGCTATGCTTGTCGAGTATGAAAAAACGATTCCTAAAAAGGCCACTGAAACACCCCAAGTTCTCATGATCAAAGGGGGTAAGATCCAAAAGGCTAAACGACCGCAAAAGGGGAAGGGCAAGATTGATGGCAAGGGTAAAGGCAAGGCTGTTGCCCATATCCCTAAAGCCAAGCAAACCCCTCCAGCCCTTAAAGAGCATCCGGCTAAGGACCAGATCTGTCACCATTGTGGTGAAGTTGGACACTGGAAGAGGAACTGTCCTACCTATCTAGCTGAGTTGATGAAGAAGAGAAAGAATACTAGCGGAGCTAGTACATCAGGTATCTTCACAATTGAATTATTTTCCTTTTCTAAGTGTGATTCATGGGTGTATGACACCGGCTGTGGAACTCACATCTGTAATTCGTTACAGGGTCTTAGAAAGAGGAGGAAACTGAAGCCTGGAGCTTTGCAGCTGTACGTGGGAAATGGTTTTCCAGCAGCAGTGGAAGCTATAGGAGAATTTCATTTAATTCTGCCTTCTGGGTTA
>JBCNJP010000018.1:6824857-6884663 GCA_039602395.1 Deinandra increscens subsp. villosa | reverse complement strand
TAAACACGAGGCAAATAGGATCGTTAGTTAAAAATAAATAAATCAGGATACATGGATTCATGGGATTCCCAGACGTTAATAGGATTCCTGCACTGTGTGAGCTTCCTGCGAGCATCCTGAAAATACACCCTCAACAGTACTTATTTATTTTCTTGATGTGTTCACTACTCTTCCGTTTGTCTCTTTTAGTATTTTATCTTTAGTTTTCTTTATTTATTTCCTCGATTTTTTTGAAGGGCTGATTTCCTCAACTAACATTTAATTACATGTTAAATTAATATATTAAGATGCATTTATTTAATAGATTTGAATCATCGTTGTCAACTTCTGATTTAATCTTCTACTTTTTGTATGAAAGAAATTTGTTGACCTTCTCACTTTCTAATCATGTTACATACGTGGCTGAAATAAATTAATTTATTGATTTTTTCTATATAACACATGTAATGTTACATATGTTACAAGTTGTTGTAACGTTACATTTTTAAGTTTGTGTAACGTTGCATATGTAACTTTGTTTGTTGTTACAATTTGTAACTTTTTGTTTGATGTTACATGTGTAAACTATGTATTTAATTTTTTTTATTCATTACGACTTTTTATTTTTAATTTTTTATATGGTACATATGCAACCTTTTTTATGTTACATATTTAACTTTGTTTGACACGTTAAATGTACAAATAGCAGTTTAGACTTATACAAAAATTTGTGAGTCGATTAATAAAAATCTGACTATCAACAAGTAACAAATGTTTTATTGACCTTCTGGTTTTCTAATCATGTTACATATGTAGCTGAAATAAATTAATTGATTGATTTTTTCTATATAACACATGTAATGTTACATATGTTACAAGTTGGTGTAACGTTACTTTTTAAAGTTTGTGTAACTTTACATATGTACAAACTGTTACATTCGAGCCTTAAGTAAACTTGTCTTTCGATTTGTCTATATAACATGTGTAACGTTAAATATGAAACAAGTTGTTGCATATGTTATAAGTTGTTACATGCGTAACTCAAATAAACCTTTGACTAATTTTTGTCTATATAACACATGTAACATTACATATGTTACAAACTGTTACATTCGAGCCTCAAATAAAGCGCTTCTCTATTTTGCTATTTAAACATTTGTAACGTTACATATGTTAAGAGTTGTTACTTATGTTTACAAGTTTTTACATGCGTAACTTAAATAAATTTGTTTCTTGATTTTTGTCAATATAACATGTGTAACATTTTACATATATGAATTGATGAATTTATTTTTCTTCGTAGGTGAATGAATTTTTGCATCAAAGATGAAAATGATTATCAAGAATGGAAGCATAAATAGTTTTTATATGTTTTTTGTTAAGTTGTTATATTTTATAATATTTTAGTTCGTATGAAACATTTTGTTACATTTAGTGCTGAGGGTTGGGTTCTATAGAAAACCAATATTTTATAAAAAACCAAAAAACCAAGGAAAAAAATTATTTTTTTTTAAACTTTTTTTATATGTTTCTTTCATGATTTTAAGAATATTGGAAAAAGAAAAAACTTTAAAAACGTTTTCGAGTTTTTTTTAAAAATAAAATAAAATTCGAATTTTAGCTTGAAATTAATATTGCACTATGCAACAATAATATAAAATTGGTTTATGAATGTCAATTCTTTGTTTTTTACATTATTCGCATAAACCACATTCATATTTAAGTTAAGTCTCTTGTTTTTAAGTAGTTTTAATTATAATGCATTATGCAATACTATTGGTACTATTGCATGATGCAATAATAAAAAATCACTAAACTTTTTATTTTTTAATTTTTTTTCCCATAAATAAAGCTAATAAAATTATAGAATTTTTGGTGAAATTATTTTTAAAAAATATTAATATATGAAGAAGTTATAGAGAAAAAAAGGTTGGTTTTTTGGTTTTCTGGATAATTATTGGTTTTCTATAGATCTTTCCCCTTAGTGCTGATTATAATTTTTTCTTATAAGTCAATGAAATATATTTTGTCAATTTCTTGTTTACACCAGACCCAGAAAAGTTACGTATGTAACATTTCTTATCTAATAATTAAAACACCGAAAAAGGAAATTAAAAAATAATACAGAATAAGTAAAAGTAAAATAAATATCTACAGATTTTTATTAAAGTAAAAATCTATCTTGCCCTTCTTTGCTATAAGACAAAAGATGTGAAAAGTGATGATGTGGCCTCATTGTGAGCCACATGAATGAGGATCTTTGATTTCTTTCACTCAATAAGGTTTCTATTTTAACTTTCCCCTATATATAACGTCATCTTATATATACAACATATTTATTTTATATTATTTATAACGTCATCTAATTCTTAAATTCAGTCTTACCGTCACACTGGTCCCACCAATGAACCCATAAAATGACCATTTTACTGTCTAGTCCGATTCCCAAAAGACCAAAAACAAGGTAGTTATCTACATAATCTGATATATTTCGTCTCCGTTTTTTATAACGACAAATTGATTATACTTCTAGTCATAAACTACTTGGAAACTAAAACTAGAACCTCTAACTAAGATAAGATGACAAAACATCTCTTAGATTGGGGTAGTTCAAGCTGACACATATTTCATCTCCATGATTATCATTCTTGCAACTACTCCTTACCAATTATCCAAATTCTGCAACAAGATTACCCAATCACTAAAACCAAACCTAAATTTCTGAATTCTAACCAGCAATCAGGCCATATGTTTATCCAAACACCTAGCAATTAAACCATATTCAGATTTCAGAGTGTTCATCCCATAAAAAATCACAATTAAAAAAAATAGATGGATGGTTATAAGATCAAAGAACCTCACATATATTTTTAACAGCACACAAACACAATCATCATTCATCCAATTCACAAACACAATCGATCCGCGATACAACGATTCACTTCTTCAGACTGCCACGAACACCGGGACGAGGCTTCGATTCTGCAACAGGTGCGAGAACGGCGTGAAGGTTAGTGACCTTCGATTCGTCGTAGGGAAGCTTAGGGTGTTTCGATTCGTGGTGAATCTGCATCGTTTTGATGTCCGGTACGGTGATTTTGCAGTGAGGGCATTCGAACTTAGCGTGGCCGCCTTTCAATTGGCCGGTCCGATCGGCGACTCCGGCCTTGCCGCCGCCTTTGTTGGTTGTGGCGGCGTCCACTTTCGCCTGGATTTCTTTGGCCGTGTGCTTCTTCGGCTTCGCTTTTCCGGTCATGGTTGCTTGATTTGATTAGATGCAGGGTTAGGGTTTCGATCGTAGATGATGAGAGGAGGAATACGAAAACAGGGAGCGGAAAAGTAAAGGGAACCTTATTGGTTGTCGGTTTTTGCGGCCGTGTATAACTATAGAATGAATTAGACATTTATTTACCTTTTTTTAATGTCATTATTAGTTTTTAGCAAGTAAATAATCTTAGAAATAATAAACTATATATATACATATTAAAAATTAAAAATTGGAGACCCTAAATTATATATATACATATTAAAAATGACAATATCCTAATATAATTAACAAGTAAATAATCTTAGAAATAATAAACTAGTACTTATATAATTGTTCAAGTCAAAAACTATAATATTAAAGTCGAATACGTTTAATAATCTAAAAAAATAAACACATTTTCATACTTAAATTGTCATCATCTTTTAACATTCTCAGAGTGATTCCAATATTTGGACTCTATCCGACTCGTACTCATCTTGAAACATTACCACCTCATCCTCGGACTCGAAATCTTTATCAAAAAGTTCCCTCTGAGGTGCTTGATTATGAAAAGGTAGAGCTACGATGTTAGGTTTTGTCGACTTCTGACCTTCTCTTCTAATAACGCTAGAAGAAGATATTTGAGATTTTTTAAAGTTTTTTTAAATTAAAAAATTGGCTAACCGTCAAGACCGCTAAGGACCGCCAAGGACCGATGTTGACCGTCGTTGATCAACTAACCATTAATCGTAGACGGTGGAGGACCGCCAAGCGATTAATCGCGATTTCTGCAACATTGGTTTTTAGTATAAGTCGTCTTTTTTTTTTAAGAAACTATTCCTAAATTTTTAATGTCTGAGTGAGTCTTTTTAAGACAGGATTATAACCGTTCATACTACAGTTGACACTTCAGGTTTGACTGACATAGAAACACCATCAAGGATGACATTTACCACTTGAGAAAAACCATACTGAGTCAGGTATGAACTTGAGACGTCAAAATCCTCAAACTATAACCATCATTCACATACCATTGAAGCTAATGCCTCTTTGTTTAGTATACGTCTATACGTTACAAACTCTCATCTCACCTATTAAATTAAATTTCTATTCACTCTATAAAGATTTGATTATAGGTCTATGTGGTATATTATTGTTTGCGATTGTGCTAAGAACCTTAGCCCAAGCCAGTGATTGAGGTGAGTCATCCAAAGACGTTAAAATAGCGAGATTTTAGGAGAAGTTTCACCTATGTCAAAAAATAAGAGTTTTAGATTGAGTTAGGGGTTTTCTTAGCAATGGTAGGTTTCCTCCTGAGTGTGGTCTTCGAGTTATGTACTCGGGAAATAGAGATGATCGAATGAGTCAGTGGTTCGTCAATAATCCAAATTTATCGTCAAAAAAGATTTATGTTGTATGTTATTGTTTTCGATTGTGTCATACTCGAGTATGGGCAACTACATGTTAGATCTAGTAAGATTGTAATCGGATAACGCATAAGGTCTCTAACATAGACGCCAATGAATATTTTTTTTGTTAAGGTTGAGTAAAATGGTTAAAATACCCCTCATTTAAATTAATAAACAGAAACTAAAATTAAAAAATAATGTAATATCTTCACTTCGTTAACTTTTTCCTACGTCACTTTCCTTATGTTCACCCAATTTTCATAGTGAACGGTGATTTGAATCTCACTCCTTCATGGCCAATGAAAGCAGATCAAAGAATCATATTTCCTCCCCGAACAGGATACTATAGTGGTGCATGTATTTAATTGAAGAACTTGTATTATTCACTGATTGTCAAAACATATATACTAAGAGATTTACAACAAGAAATAGGAAACTAAATAAAGAGCATTAACTACCTACCTATATTATCTCCTCTATACAAGTAAACAAATAAATACATTATATGTTAATAAAATTACTGATTTGAAGAATCATCGGAATCATATCCATAATACGCCCCCGCAAGATGAAGGCTCCATTGGAGACTTCAATCTTGGAGCGAATACGTAAAAATGGAGCTCGATAAAGAGGCTTGGTCAGCAAGTCTGCCAGTTGATCATAAGAATTAATGTGGCACACCTTTAGGCGACCAGCAGACACCTGCTCACGAACAAAATGATAATCCAGCGCAATATATTTCATCCGAGAATGATAAACTGGATTAGCACACACGTATGTAGCACCTGTGTTATCACAAAATAAATTAGGAGTACCCGAGATGGGAACATGTAATTCCATGAGCAAGTTTTTGACCCGCGTTAGCTCTGCTGCAACATTGGCGATGGCTTTGTATTCAGCCTCAGTTGAAGATCTTAAAACCGACTTTTGACGTGCAGATTTCCATGAGATTATAGTGGACCCAAGATATATTAAATAGGCCGTAGTAGAACGTCCACTATCACGAACACCACCCCAGTCAGAGTCGAAGAAAGCCGAGAGATGTAATGGAGAATGGCGATTCAAGAATAACCCATAATGAATAGTATCTTTGAGATAATGAAGAACACGTTTCAAGGATTGCCAATGAGCATGTTTAGGGGCATGCATGAATTGAGAGAGCTTGTTGACAGCAAATAAAATGTCTGGACGAGTAAATGCTAGATATTGCAAGGAGCCAACAAGTCGACGATACGGGGTAGGATCAACCAAGGGGGTGGGAACCATTGGAGAGAGAGGATCGGATGCACTAAGAGGAGTGACGACCTCTTTGGCACCATCCATGTGAAAGGTGGATAAAAGATCCTGAATGTGTCGATGTTGAGAAAGAAATAGACCAGAGGAGGTGGGTATAACTTCAAGACCAAGAAAATGATGGAGGGGGACCAAGATCTTTAACCGAGAAGGCTTTACTGATGGTGGCAACAAACTGGTCTAGAAATTTTGGGTCAATTCCTGTAAGAACTATGTCGTCGACGTAAACCATGAAGTAGCTGACTGTATGATGATGATGGTAGATGAATAGGGATGGGTCGGCTAGGGACTTTTTAAACCCGGACTTTAGGAGGAAGCAGGCGAGCTCGGTTTACTAGGCCCGCGGGGCTTGCTTAAGGCCATACAGAGATTTACGCAGACGACGGAGATGATCAGGGAAATCAGGATTGACATAGCCGGGGGGTTGCTGCATGTAGACCTCCTCATGCAAAGTGCCATGAAGAAAGGCGTTATTAACATCGAGTTTTCATAAACGGCCAGTCTTTGGATAGAGCAATGGACAGGATCGTACGGATGGTGAACGGTTTCGTAACCAGGCTAAAAGTGTCAAAGTAGTCTTTACCGCATTGCTGGTGAAAGCCTTTAGCCACGAGGCGCTTTGTATTTTTCAATTGAGCCATCAAGGTGGCATTTGACACGAAAAAACCATTTATAACCGATCGGCGATTTCATGGTTGGGGGCACGAGATCCCACGTGTGATTCTGGAGAAGAGCAGTATACTCGAGGTCCATAGCAAGCCACCACTTGGGGTCTTTGGAGGCTTGAGTGTGGGTAGTGGGTTCGAGAGTGGGAGGGATGGGATGAAGTGTTGTAGAGTTAATAAAGTTGGAGTTAAAACTTTTCGGATTGGCCTTACGCGGTCGTGGAGGAAGCGGAGTAGGGGAAGTAGGATCGGGTGTCGAGGCCGTAGAGGTGGTGGAGGTTGTCAGGGTTGAGGCGGTTGACTCGGGTGAGTCAGAGGTGGACGATGTGGAGGATCGGTTGGCTGCGGACGAAGCTGCAGCAGATGCAAAGGTCGAAGCGTGGTTCCGGGGGGGGGGGGGGGAATGGAATCGGGGAGTTCCGTGTTTGAGGGGTGCGGGAATTCGGATTGAGAAGCGGTGATTTGAGGGGTCATAATTAAAGGTGACGTGGGTGGGGGAAGTTGGGTGGTAGGTGACGGAATACTAGTGGGGTTGGGGAGGGGGGTGGGGTTTGGAGGTGATGTGGGTTTAGCATGGATGGGTGGATTATTTGAAGGAGTATGAGTGGGTGTAGGGAATTGAGATGTAGGTGAAGTAAGGAAGTCAGCAGCGGTTGGTAAGGAAGAATCGGTGGGTTGGTAAGGGAAGACATCCTCAACAAATTGGAAATGGTGCGAGTGGTAAAGTTTGTTGGTGACGGGGTCATAACATTTGTAGGCAGATTGAGGAGGAATAGCCTAGAAAAATGCAACGCGTCGAGCGAGATTGCAATTTGGAGGTGGTATATGGACGTACCCATGGATAACAGAGACACCCAAAGGGTTTGAGCTTGGTATATGTGGGTAAACGATTGTAAAGTTGGGCAAATGGAGATGTGTTTTCAAGAATAGATGTCGGGAGGCGGTTAATGAGGTAGACCGCAGTTTGAAAAGCGTGGGACCAAAAGGTGAGCGGAAGGCGAGAGAAATGGAGAAGGGAGAGACCCGTCTCAACCACATGACGATGTTGTCGTTCTGTCACCCCGTTTTGTTCAGGTGTGTGTGGTGGTGTGGTAAAGTGAGATATGCCTTGAGCTTGAAGACAGGATGAGAGGCCGATGTACTCACCCCCATTATCGGTAAAGAGGGCGATGGGAGGTGCTTGAAAATAATTTTCAACGAGTGTTTTTAATTGAAGAAATAGCACCGATACATTAGATTTCTTTTTCATGGGGTACAACCAAATATATTTCGAAAAATAATCAACAAAAGTTACGTAATATTTGTAACCATCATTAGATTGCATAACAGGTCCCCAAACATCCGAGTAGATTAATTGCAAAGGTTTGGTTACATGAAAGGAATTTTTTCCAAACGGAGTCTTATGACTTTTATTAATCGCACGCGAATCACAATGAAAAAAAATTGGACAGTTTATTGATATTTAAAGTCTTGAGGATGGACTTGAAGACTTTAAGTGATGGATGTCCAAGTTTGTGGTGCCAAGCTTGAAGAGAGTTGGCAGCCTTTATTGAGTTAAGTTGAGAAGGTGCATGAACGATCCTGTCGGCAAAGTAGACGTCATTATGGTTCACCCCCCGCATGAGATGCGCCCCCGTGCGTAGGTCCTTAACCAAGACACGATATGGAAAGAATTCAACAGAGATTGGTTAGTATTACATAGTTTAGCAACAGAGATAAGATTATTATTTAATTGAGGAACATGTAAGATGTTATCGAGATGAAGAGAGAGAGTGGTAGTAGGGAGGGATGAAGAACCAATGTGAGAAATAGGAAGAGACTTACCATTCCCAAGAACAATCTCATCGGTTCCGCCGTACTCTGACGTGGTATGAAGCGCTGCATGATCAGATGCCACATGGTTGGAGGCTCCAGAATCAAACATCCAACGAGTCTGGGTCGGTGCTGATGTTGTGTTGACCACCGGTGGAGGCGCCGGCACAAGAGATGAAGTGATGTTATTCCTGGTCAGAAGCCGATGAAGCTTGCGGCATTCTTTGATGTCATGACCCGGAATCTGACAGTAGTCGTAGAAAAGATCGTCGCGAGACACACTAGTGGCCGACGACGGTTGAAACGTCGAGGTCTGGTTGAATGAAGTGCCGGAGGAACGCTAGTTGCATTGTTGACCGGTGTAGGTGCGGTTTGCCAACCGAGTGTTATTAGGGGGTCGAGCGGAGATGCGAGCAGTTTGAGGGTGGGTGGCGTTCACGGTGGTGATGGGCGAAACGAGTGAGGTTTCTTTGAGAGACCGCTCATGATCGACTAGTTTGTCGAACAAATCAGAGAACGTGAGAGGGGTGTCTTGCACTTTCAGAGCAGCGGTGATGTGGTTGAAGTCATCCCCAAGTTGAGTCAGGATGTTTATTGCAAGGTCCTCATCATCAACATGACTGTTGGTAAAGGTGAGTTCATCAGCAATCGCCTTCATCTCATTGAGATATTCGGTGATGGTACGGGATCCTTTAGGGTTCTTGGCAAGACGAGACTTGAGGGAAATTATGCGGAAGCGGGAAGCATTTGCATAACTCTTATTAAGGGTATCCCAGGCTTGACGAGAGGTAGCAACAGAGGAGACCAACGGTTGAATTATGTCAGAACAACAACCAAGCATGGCACTGATCAAGATTTGATCTTGACGGAACCAGGGGAGGTAGGCAGGATTGGACTTGTTTTTGTCGTTGTCAAGGTGTTTGAGGGGGGGGGGGGGTCGGCGGTGATGAAGTGATCGAGTTCTAGACTAATTAGAGTGGACAAAATTTGATTCCGCCATACCAGAAAGTTAGAGGAGATCAACTTAATGGGGAAGTGGGTTTGAGAAGAGAGGTGGATGGTGGAAGGGGTGGCTTCGGTCAACATATAGGCGGAGGGAAGGATGCTTGGTAGCGGTGGGCGGCTGGATCGATATGCTCAGAGGAGCGTAAATAGTTGTGATACCATATAGTGGTGCAGGGATTTAATTGAAGAACTTGTATTATTCAACGATTGTCAAAACATATATACAAGAGATTTACAACAAGAAATAGGAAACTAAATAATGAGCATTAACTACCTACCCATATTATCTCCTCTATACAAGTAAACAAATAAATACATTATATGTTAATAAAATTACTGATTTGGAGAATCATCGGGAATCATATCCTTAATAGATACATAGTCTAGCTTTGTAACAAGGGCGAAATGCAAACGAAGTCATGTGGATTTTCAGTAATCTTTTAAAAACATGTTTTGACATATAACACATTGTAGAACATGATCTAAAACGTTAATTCATCGCCGTTGACCATAGGCAATAGTCTGGCTTGTGTTCTTACTATACTAAACAGTTTGGGTTAGTTTGGATCGGTTTGTAGCTCTAACGGAAAATTCGGTTTTTGGTTTTTGAAATCTATTTGGTTTTAGTTTTTATTGTTTTTCAATTTGGGTTTGAAATTTTTATTTGGTTGAAAAAAATAGCGCAAAAATTGATTAACATTACCAGAATTTAATTCTTTTGGATCTTGATTCTCACTTTATAGAGAAGATATATCACTTGAGTTTAGAACTAAATCAATGTGAGATTGTATTCCACTTCTAAATTTATATATTTGGAAGAAGTATGATGATTTTGGATGGCAATTGGTGTGTGAGCGGTAAGTATAAAATTTATTGTTATTTTGTGACACTCTTTAGCAGTTAAGCTTTTAAATTTATAAACACGATTTACTTAAACTACTACTATTTCACCACATTCATGGGCAAGTGTACCCATGAAGGGAAGTATATATAGTAGTGGTAAGTTGAATCGGGATCGTTGAAAGACACAAAGGAAAATGAGGGCTCTTGGTACTTCACCGTTGCTGACGTCTAACCTGGTCAATCTTCAAGTGAAGATGTTAGTAAAATATGTAAAATAATTTTAAATAAAAAATAACTACACTTAAAAGTCGTTTATTGATCAACATAGTCACAGATAATATCAATTGGGAGACTTATCAGTGGTGATGTTGATAACCCGTAAATTATACCCTTCCTGTAAGATTATTCACCAACAGGTAGCAAGACTGTCTTTCAGCCTCAAATCAAGCATCACTACTCTCCTGGGAGATCGTCTACGAGGAGTACGAACCCTGGGGAACCGTGCTGTTGACAAACAAATATAGTGAAACTAATGCCACTTAGTTACGTGGTCCCCCAAACAGGCTGACTAACCGTACTCGACACGCCATCATGAACCAGCAAGGAAACAACCTTGCGTGTCGGATTATTTTATTATAAAAATTATCTTTTTAAGGGACTAAGATTCGTTTCTTCCGTGTATCGCTCTCGCGCATGCACGTCCGGCGTAACCAGAGTCAAGTTCACAAACACTTACCATCTCGGCTTCCGTGAAGTGATAAAATATTACCAACCCCCATTCCCAACCAAATATTTTCAGCCCTCACTTGCGTGACAGCCGAGTTTTTTTACATATACATAAGGACCTCGAATGTATTATGTAGCATGGGGCGCGAGTCACCTTTTGGATCATGCATCTTCCCAGACCGGGTGTCACAAGTCCGGCCTTTGGGATTTCAACTCCCCAAATGGTCTGTGATACGTAGAGTACGTTTGGTTCAGAAAATCAGTAATAAACTTTCAATAAGTGCATTTGAAACCTAAATGTCTCACACTACACAAGGTAGTGTGAAGCTGCCAGGATCTAGTTGCTTTCGGGGAATAGTGGTTGAGAGGATGGTAGAGTATTCCTCCCCTAGGCTGACAGAGTTGAGCTCCACAATCTTGCGCTTGTTGGTCAGGAAGGCTTTCATGTATTTTGTGTATTAAGGCTTCTGAAAATGGACTTCAACAAAAGGTAAGTTAATATATAACTGTCTCAAAAGGCTCATGAACTTACCAAACTGCTCCTCGTTCTTGGCTTTTTTTAGCCTGCTGGGATAAGGAACCTTTGGATCTTTCATGACTTTTTCCACCGTTAGAGGGATAGGTGCTTTAGTTTTTTTTGTTTTTTTTTTGAGAAGGTCCGGTTGGTGTTGTTGAGCTCGGAGCAGCTTCCTCGGGTCCAACCCTTCGGCTACGGAGTGTGATAGCATTCAACATCTCTTTGTGAAGATCAATGTAGGGAGGAATTCATAGTTTTGTTAAGTTTGCTTGTTCAGATTAGTTTCAGTTGTAATCTTGTTCTTTTGGTAGCTAGCGAAACTACCGAGCGAAACTGTTGTTTCGCTCAGTAACTAGTTTAGTCTGATCTAAGTGACAGTTTCGCTTGGCCAGCGAAACTGTCTACTGATCTGTATAAATAGTCGCCTTTGTGCACACTTTTGTAACTTTTGCAACTCTATCAACCCTAATACAAGATTTCTGGAATTTGGTAACTTTGGTGACGGCTAGGAGCATTATATTCAATCTTTGTAGCTATTGTTCATCTCTTATCATCCATTTGGTTGTAGTTGTGATTGTTCAATACTAAAAACCCATTTTAGCTATTGGAAATCATCCTTTATTGATATTTGATTGGTTTTCTTCTCAAAACACCTTCATCAGCACTGATTAAGATCAGTGAGGACCAACAATATGGTATCAGAGCCTTTGTGCTCTTGATTTTTGGTGTTTTTGAGTGTTTTTGGTAAAACTTTTGAAAATCTATTTGGATCTATAATCTGATTGTTTTGGATTGAAAATTGATTGAATATTGTATGTTTTGATGTTCTGAAGCCTATGCAATCAACCGATCATTACTCCATAGTGATTTGGATTGGTTTTTGATCATTTCTTCTTCAAAAAGAGGGTTTTCTGTTCTGGGCGAAACTGATGTTCTTCCAGCGACACTATACAGCGAAACTATAGTGTCGCTGTGAAATTTCATATAATTGATTTGGACGAAACTACCGGCGAAACAAGCATTGATTATTTTTTGAACGAAAGTTCAAACCAGTTTCCAGCGAATCTAGCTAGCGAAACTGTGTGTCATCGGGTATTTCCTAGCGAAAGTACTGCCCGTGCATACAGCGAAACTAGTTGGCGAAATTGCTGAATTGGTTCAGTGTTCCCAAGCGAAACTGCTGGCAAAATTATAAGTTCCAGCGAAATTATTCATCTGATCAGGATTTCCGAGCGAAATTACTGGCGAAACTAATTCTCCCAGCGAAACTAACCAAATTGTCTTGTTCTTTGTTTGTTTGTGTCTTTCTTATTTCAGGCTGATTTGAGATGGCTTCAGGTACCAATGTTGCTGACACTGAAAGCATTGCTCCAAACCGACCACCGAGGCTGATCAACGGAGACAATTTTGAAGACTGGAAACGATGTCTGAAATCGTTCTTTCTGTATACCGATTACAATCAATGGTTGTCGATCGTCGATGGACCTCATGTTCCAACCACCACTACTGGTGAAGTTACCCAGATCAACAGAAATCCGTCCTCCTTTACTGAGAAGGATTTGAAACTTATTGATCGAGATCAAAAGGCTCTTGGTGCTCTCTCTCTGCTTGTCGCAAGAAATCTACAATCGTTTCGCTGAGCACTCTGATGCAAAAAGCTTGTTTGATGCTCTTTGTGAGTTTTATGATGGTAATGAAGATCTTGTGAAGGACAAAGAAGCCCAAGCAACTAAAGAATTCAATTCGTTCACCAGCATGAAGAATGAAAAGTTAATTGATTTAACTAACCGTTTTCTGACCGTGTCAAGCAATCTGAAGAAGTATGATTCAGGACTCACCAACTCTGAACAAATCAAGAAGCTGCTGGATGCTCTTCCACCCGAGTGGAGCATCCAGGTTCGTATGTTGAAACAAGAGAGGGGTTTCTCCGAATACAAGCTTATGGACGTAATTAACAAGCTTAAGTCATTTGAGCTGGATGTTCAAAGGAGAGAGTACAATCAAGCCATGGGTCCTGCTAAAGTTTATTCTCCAAATTCGGCTCTCATCTCAACTGTGACACACAAAGGAGCCTCATCTCAACTTCAATCTGCTCATCTTGGGTCTGGTTCATCCTCAACTACTTCTGCCGCTGCTCAAAGAACCTCTGCTCAGCAAACACCCCAGATCTCACCCGAATTCATGGGATTGTTCTCATTGTTTGCCAACAGTTATCAAGCTCTCGCCGCTGGAGAACTTCAAGGTTCGACTCTGACCGCTGAGGATATGTACCAAGTTGACCCAGATGATTTGGAAGAAACCGACTTAAAATGGCAAATCGCCATGTTGACCCTTCGTGCTAAAAAGTTCATCGAACGTACTGGGAGAAACACTTTCGGGAATCAAAATGAAAAAGTTGGGTTCGATAAGGCTAAGCTAAGATGTTACAACTGTAAGCAACTTGGCCATTTCAAGAGAGAATGTCCGAATCCAATTGTCACTGAACCGACTTCTGAGCCTGCAGCTCGAGTCATCCCTATCACCGACAAAGCTGAAGCCAAGCCAAAGAAAGAAGTGGCTCTTCTGACTAACTTTGACTGGAGTTCGGAGATCTCTGAAACTGAGGAAGCCATAAATCAAGCGCTTGCGGCTCAAATTCATGAACAAAGCAATGACCCCACAGTTAACAGCTGTGAGAAGGGAGAAGTTGAGAAGAAGATGAATGAGAAATCGACAAGCACACCCGCGTGCACCTGTGAGAAAGCCCTTGCTGCAGAAAAGGTGATAATGGATCTTTCATATGAATCTGTTCAAGATATGTGCTCTCATCCTTGTAGAATTCGTTTGTTCGGCATCTACAAGGCCAATCGATTGTTGATTGACAACAACGATGAATTAAAAACTATGAACACCCAATTAAAAGAAAATGAATCAAAATATTTTGTGAAATTAAATGAGGCAATGCATGAAAATGAACATTTAAAACAAACTCTTCTTGCTAAAAATGTTGAATTAAACATGCTTTCTGAAAGAGTTACATTAGCCCAATTCGAAGCCTCTCAACTTCAGACTAAGTTAGATAGATGGACCGTTTCTCAAATGAAAGTTGATGAGATGCTCGTTAAACAACGAGGAGCTAGAATAAAAACTGGGGTGGGTTTGGAGGAAAAGGAAAAGGTGTTTCCTAAAGTTTACCCTCCTCCAAGCACGCATTGTTACTCACCTACTCCTAAACCTCATCCTCTAAATGATTTAATTCCTAGTGATGCTAACAGTTTGCATGCAGGTCTAGAAGGAGTTAACCATAAGGAGATCAGGGAGGATTTTGATTATGGATATGGTAACACAAGTGGGCTTGGATGTGGTAGTCTTAAATCTAAGGAGTCTGTTACGAGTAGTAGTTCTCATTCCAAGAAGTCTAGCACAGATAGTAGTATAGCTAGTAGTTGTTCTTCTTTAGATAGCTGTAGTAATGAGTCCGTGTCTGTTAATCAAGAAAGCTATGTTTCAAATGAAAATGATCAATGTCATGCAAGTACATCTCAAAATTGCTTCAACAAATTTCTTTCTAATCCAATTCCTTCTTTCACTCCGATACGAATTTCAAAACCTACCGAAAATCATGTTTCACAAGAGAAGGAATCATCTGTGAAAACTAAACCTACCAAAACCGTTATTGAAATTAATAATCCTAAGATTTCAAACGATAAAACAAATGTGAATTTTGAAACCAACAGTGATTCTGATTCTGAAACATCAAATTGTGAGGAGGAAAGTCTTTCAGAAACTTCCTCTTGCGCAAGTCACAAATCTCACTGTTTCAGATGTGGTAAGGATGATCATGTTGTTAAACATTGCAAAGAGAAATTAACTCAAACAAACCATGATAGATCCTTTGGCCACAAGGTAACCAGTTTTGTAAAACAATTCTTTGGGGGAAAGCAGAAAGTTACTAATCCCAGAAGTGCAAAAGTCTGGGTACCCGTTATTAAGTAATTTCCTGTTTTGTATTGCCAGGCACTCCCGAAGAACTCTGCAAATAGCTATTGGCATATAGATTCGGGATGCTCTCGGCATATGACAGGGTTGAAAGACCTGCTTACAAATTACCGGATCGTGGATGGTGGGTTTGTTTCTTTTGCAGGTAATAAAGGTGGAAAGATGGTTGGACAAGGAGATGTGTCATATGGGTCTTTTACTCTGGAGCAAGTCAACCATGTCCCCGAATTGCAGTATAATCTTCTAAGCGTGTCACAAATCTGTGACAAGAATATACCTGTGTTGTTCAAATCAAATGAATGTCTGTTCCTCAAGCCTGAATTCAATGTGCCAGAAGAGATGGTGGCGATGCGTGCACCTCGAATCAATGACACATACTTGCTGAATATGAATTCCACTGCATCTCACTCTTCCTCCATGACTTGTTTACTTTCAAAAGCATCTGTATCTGAGTGCTTCTTGTGGCATAGACGTTTAGGACACATAAACTTCAAAATTCTAAATAATCTTGTCAAAAATAATTTGGTCCGAGGTCTTCCGTACAAAGATTTTTCTGTCGTTGAAAAATGTCTTTCATGTGCCAAAGGAAAACAACATAAGAAGCCACATAAGCCCAAAGTGGAAAATTCTATTTCTAGTCCCTTAGAATTGCTCCACACTGATTTATTTGGACCTATTAGTGTCAAAAGTCTGGGTAAAGGATCTTACTGTCTTGTTGTCACTGATGACTATTCCAGGTACTCTTGGGTTAGGTTCTTGAAGCAAAAGAGTGACACGACTGAAGCTTTACAGAATATAATCCTGTCCGTGGAAAGTTCAAGAAGTAAGAAAGTCAAGGCAATCAGAAGCGACAACGGAACTGAATTTCGTAATCAGATCTTTGACTCTTTCTGCGCAAACAAAGGGATTCTTCGACAATACAGTGCAGCAAGAACTCCGCAGCAGAATGGAGTTGCTGAAAGGAAGAATCGCACACTTGTGGAAGCTGCTCGTACAATGTTGATTGAATCAAAGCTGCCGATCATCTTTTGGGCTGAAGCTGTGAACTGTGCGTCCTACGTGCTAAACCGTGTCCTAATCGTGAAAGATAAGATGAAGACGTCATATGAGCTGTATCATGGAAGGAAGCCGCTGATTGATTTCTTTAAGCCGTTTGGATGTTCGTGCACCTTGTTGAATACCGAAGCTCAGAATACGAAATTTGGAGCTGTCTCTGACGAATGTTTCTTTATGGGGTATTCTTCTTCACAAAAAGCTTATAGAGTTTATAACAAACGAACTCGAATTGTGCAGGAATCCTACTACGTTGACTGGCAAGAATCAAACTCTCCCAACACCGGGTCTGGACCAGAATGGTTTTATGATTCAGATACTCTGTTCAAGTCATTCAATCTTCCTATCCTCGCTGAAGCAAATGATAATCCTCCTCTCGTCATTATCACCCCTTATTCTGAAATTCAACAACAAAACCAATCCTCATCCCCACCACCTACGCATCAACCCGATCCTCCATCTTCCTCTCATGAAATACCCCATCAAACCTCCGAACCCGCTCCCCTCAACCTTGACTCAAATTTCAAAACCTTAAAAGATCATCCGCATGACTACGTCATTGGCTCTATTACGGATGGAGTGAGGACTCGTCATCAGTCTGGATTGATCAATGAATGTTTGTTCGCGTGTTTTCTGTCTCAGATCGTTCCTAAAAATATAAAGGAAGCTTTAGCAGATCCAAGTTGGGTGGACTCCATGCAGTCTGAGCTGCAACAATTCAGAAAGCTGAAGGTGTGGGAATTAGTGGATCTTCCAGAGAACAAGGTTCCAATTGGTACAAAGTGGGTCTTTCGGAACAAGCCAGATGATAGAGGTGTTGTGATTAGAAACAAGGCAAGACTGGTGGTTCAAGGGTTTTATCAAGAAGAAGGAATTGACTATACCGATGTGTTTGCACCTGTTGCACGCATTGAAGCCATTCGAATTTTCCTGGCTCATGCTGCACACAAGGACTTCAAGGTGTTTCAAATGGACGTCAAGTGCGCTTTCTTATATGGGGATATTGATGAAGAAATCTATGTGCTTCAACCTCCAGGCTTCGAAGATCATGAGTTTCCTGACAAAGTATACAAGCTCGATAAATCTCTCTACGGTCTACATCAGGCTCCCAGAATTTGGTACGAGACTTTGACTCAATATCTTTTGGGTAAAGGTTTTACACGTGGATCCATCGACATGACGTTGTTTAAGAAAGAGGTCAACGGCGAAGTGCTGATTGTTCAAGTGTATGTAGACGATATCATTTTTGGTTCAACAAATGAGAAGCTGTGTCGCGAGTTTGAGGAATTGATGAAGGAGAAATTCGAAATGAGTATGATGGGGGAAATGTGTTTCTTTCTTGGCTTGCAGGTGGAACAAAAGCCAGACGGCATTCTCATCCATCAAGAAAAGTACATTCTGGAAACTCTGAAGAAATACAAGATGAACGACGCTTCTGCTGAACTCACTCCTTTCACTTCTCAGACATGTTTGACTCCCGACAATCAAGGAAAGCAGGTTGACCCTAAGTATTATCGATCAATGATTGGGTCTCTTATGTATCTCACAGCCAGTCGTCCGGACATCACTTTTGCCGTATGCTACTGTGCTCGTTATCAGGCTGACCCAAGGGAATCTCACGAAAAGGCCGTCAAGCGAATTTTCCGTTATTTGAAAGGTTCATCAAGATTGGGTTTATGGTATCCTAGGGGTGGAAGCTTTGAACTTAATTCATATTCCGACAGTGATCACGGAGGATGCAAGCTCGATCGAAAGTCAGTTTCTGGAGGATGCCAGTTTCTGGGGGAATGCTTGGTTTCATGGCAAAGCAAAAAGCAAACAACTGTCTCTTTATCCACAGGTGAAGCTGAATACATTGCCGCCTCCAGTTGCTGTTGTCAAGTGCTGTGGATCCAACACCAGATGATGGATTATGGAATTAATTTCCTTCATACACCGCTGTTCTGTGACAACGAAGCTGCTGTTGGAATCTCCAAGAACCCGATTCATCATACGAGAACAAAGCACATCGAAACCCGGGTTCATGCAATCCGTGACGCTCAGGAAAAAGGGTTTATTGATGTTATTCCCATTGAAACCAAAGCCCAGAAAGCTGATATTTTCACCAAAACCTTTGATAAACCTCGCTTTTATGAGCTTATAAAAATGCTGGGAATGATTTCCTTTTAAAAAATATATAAAAAAAAAAAATTTGTACATATTTTTTTTACTTTATTTTATCTTAAGTTTGTTTTATTTAGATCATCATGCTAAATTCCTTTTGTCTTGATTCAGGTGGTTGTTGCAGTTAAGCATGTTGATTGGCTACACTCCTAAATCAAGAAATCAATGATCACGTCATCTACCTTCGAATGATTTCTGGCCAATCGTCACTCGAATATGATCAGAGGAGTATTTCTGTTCCATTTACCTTGCGTTTCTCTCATAACTGCTTATTGATGTCTTTGTATGCAACCTTGTGGGGGAATTGGGGGTAAATCACACTAAAACTGCTTAAAATTGGATAAAAGGTGTCTCCCTTCCAGCGTTTTTCAAATTTAAACATTATGATTGGAATGCCTGACTTAATGATACTATCGGATGGAGGATAAAGTGCATGCATCATATCGGTAACCCCTTTGGTTGATTTTCAAAATTGTGTCAAGTATCGATCGAATCAATTTTGTTTTGTTTTGTTTCCTTATTGAAAATCCAAAAATAAAGTATTTGTGGATTTTGGGGGAAGAATAAATAAATCAGACAATAAAAACTTTAAAATTTCAAATGAGAAATTGATCCGACCAAGTGAGAAATGATAGTACATCAACATGCGTTATCTGCCATGGATAGAGTAAAAATAAAAGCTGTACTGTACTTGTATGATCTATGGGTGTGCATGACTAATATGATATCTATGAGTAGGATATAAACATAAAGCTTGCCTGATAATACTCTAGTTTTCATTTCTTGATAAGTGTTGCAATGATTCTGATATCTTATAAAAATAGAATAAGAGACGTTCTGATGTACGCATGCTTTGTAATAAGGCTTTACGCCATTTTTACACTCAACTCAGTGGGTCTTCCTTGCGTGCTTATGCGGCCGACCTGATCACCTGCTGATTGAGTCTCTGCTTTATTTTCTTGGTGTTTAGTATATATCATCGGACTTTCTCTGCGTGCCCAGAAGGCCGACCTGATTGTTGTTGATATATACGACTTCTGCTTTATTTTTATTTTTTTATTTTCCTAAGTGCATCGGGCTCTCTCTGCGTGCTTTGCGGCCGACCTGATTGCTGTTCACTTAGGGTTCTGCTTTATTTTTGCATGAAACATCATGAACGCATATCTCATTTTGAAAAAGAACAAAAGAAAAATCAGATAAATATGATGATTTGTTAACTTCTTTGATAGAGTGAGGCTGGGTGATCAGTGCATGATTAATACACCTTAAGCATATCCAAAAATGATAAATACTATTAGTGCATGCTTAATATCAATATGATGCATTCGTGATCTGCTTGTCTTACATGCTGACTAAGTTTGAAATTGAAATGTGTATGATGCGTATTGGTTGATATGATCTCACGTCTGGATCTTTCTCAAAATTAAAATAGAGTTTGTTTGTATAGTCGTTTTACATCTCTTATTAGAAAACTCAAAAGGATTTTTGGTGTGTTTTAATTTAAAGTTAGAAAAGCCGAAATGATTTTCTGTCTGCTTCATTTTTTGATAAGATCGATACATTGTGAAAAGTATGATGCTTGCGTGATTGAATCTTGATGTGTGTGAGTTAGTCGGCATTTCCAGAATTTCAAAATCTTATCTGCTTGATGGAACATAATCAAAGTGTAAATCTTAAGAAATTGGTGATGCTTGTGGGCTTGAGTAGTCGCATTGGGTTGGGTGAAGGGTCGTGTATTCGATTGGCTTGCAGAAGTGTTCATGAGACAAAATTAAATTTTTTAGGGTTTCAGCGAAACTATTGTTTCGCCTGATCAGTTTCGCCGCATGCGCACACAGCGAACTTATACTTTCGTTGTCGGCGAAATTAAACTGTTTAATCAAAATCTCGAGCGAATATGCTCTTTCGCCCAGGCGAAACTACTGTTTCGCCCTAGCGAAACTACGGGCGAAACTGCTCAGATATTTATACCTTGATCGAAACCTCAGGTCATTACTTTGTCCGAAAACCTGCAAAACCCTTTCTCTCGCGAAACTAATATTTTCGCCAAAACTGTTTCTTTTTCATCTTCGTTTAACCGATATCGGTTTCAGGTAAGTGTTTTTCTGGTCATCTCATCTCTTTATCGCATCTGAAACAACAAATGTTTATGGGTTTTAAGTTGAATCGGCGCCATAGAGGGTTCTCGGCCCCTTTAATCTGATGTTGAAACTGTTTCTGACCCTCATTGTGTTCGTTTGAATGATATATCTTGTTAACAGTTGGTTTAGATGCAAAAGAATAGCCTAAAAATCGATTAACAGTTTTTGAATTTGAAAAGTCGCGACCAGCGAAACTAAGTGTTCTTTCAGCGAAACTGAACGAAAGTTCAAAGTCACGAGCGAAACTGTCTAGCGATAATGCCCTAATTTCGTTGACAGTGTCGCCGTGATTCCCAGCGAAATTGTTGTTTCGCCTTCGGCGAAACTACTGTCTCGCAGCGAAACTGCTGTTTCTCGGCGAAACTGACCTCATCAGTGTCGCTGCGACCATTCTCGCGAATCAACTGGTTTCGCTGTGTTGCGATGCTATGGTTTCTAAGCGAAACTACTGTTTCGCAGCGAAACTATCCTTTTTAAATTTAATTTATTTTAAGGTCTGTTTAACTCACAAACTCTCGGTTTCATACGCAGAAAATGTCAACATTAAAGCACGAGCCTCGAAGCAATGTCACAACATTTTTGGACGATAGCACCGACAAGGCTATTGGATTTCGAGACTGTATTGAATGGCTGAAGAAGTCGTGCATCTCTCATGCTATTTCACACATGCCAATCATTGACGAAAAGCATATCAAAGAATTTTGGCTCACTGCAGAATACGACGTAAAAGCAAAACCAGAATGCATTCGAGCAAAGGTTATGAAGAAGGATATCGTCATCACAATGAAAACAATTGCTGCAGCTCTTAAACTTGAAAGTGACGTTGGTGAAGTCACAAAGATGAAGGAAATGGACATTTTGAGAGGCTTTGAGCGGGATATGGGTTATGAAGGAGGTGAATTGTGGAAGAATAAGAAAGAGATCAAGAAGTCTTTAATGTCAAAGGAATGGCGATACATTGCTCATGTATTCATTTCCTGCTTAGACGACCGAAAAGGGGGTTCCGATGGTCTCAACGCAAACTGGGCCGAGGCTATGCTATTGGTATGTAGAGGAAAGAAGGCCAACATCCCTCAGCGAATTTTCGACGCAATGGTTTCTAATATTCAAGCGCTGAGGAAGTCGAGGTGGCTCCTGTATCCGAGGTTTTTGCAGATGATAATTGATCACTTAGAGCCGGAGCTGCCAAAGCTGGGTGTGGCTCTCATTGTAACTCCAATGCATCCAAGAATTCTATCTGACTGTGCTGCAAAAAGACCTGATTTCTCCGGGTATACAACTTACCTCATGAAGCATATGTACCCTGAAAAGAGGTACGAATACATCCAGAAGCTGATAGAATCAGAAAACAAGAGGAGAAACGATGGGAAAGCGAGTGAAAATATTAAAGGAAAAAGGAAACCGTATGTCAGAAGCTCTGGTAAGGAACCATCAGACGAGATTGAAGATGAGCTTGAAGATATGGCACAACAAGAAAAGAGATCAAGGCAAAAACGTAGTGCCCCTACTGAAGAAGAAGTGAGAGCAAGCAAGAAAAGAAAGGTTGATCCTAGATCTGAGTTGGATCAAGATGTTATTCGAAACGTAAACGCCTCATTGGCTAATGAACTCGGGATGATTAAAACCAAGCTGGTCAACTCAGAGATTAGAGAGAAGGAAAAGGATAAGCAGATTCAGAGTCTGAATGAGATTGTTGTGAAACAATCCTCACTTATAAAAACTCTGCTGGTGGATATGAATGAGATAAAGAAGCACCTGAGTCTGCCAAATCAGATGAGTGAAGCTGAAATAGATTCCATGACTGATATCTCAAAGTTTGCAACTGGAGGAGCAGGTGGCAGTAGTACTGGTGGAAATGAAGCAGGTGGAAGTGGTGCTGGGAATGATGAAGCTCTTGATGACATTGATGTGGGCAACGTAAATCTTTATGACTTTGGAACCGACAAACAGCCAGAGATTGTCGAGGAACCATTCAACCTTATTGATGAAGATGATGAAGGTGCTGAGATTGAAGATTTTTCAGAGCCTGAAAATTATTCCTTGAATGAAAATCCCCTAACTTATCAAGCAAAGATAAGTTCTGTCAGCCAAGAAGTAATTGACTTAAAAAGAGAAGAATGGTTTACTAAGCCCGCAATTGAAGAACAGACTCCTCTGTTCCAAAACATTTCACAACCAAAGAAGAAAGAGTCTGATCGACACATCATCAGCTGGAAATTCAATGCTGCAATACACGCCTTCATGATCAAAAGAAGAGGGGGTAGTATCTCTTATGTGCACAAACGCGATAGCTTCAAAACCTTGCCCAGATGGGATCTGAGGAGGTTGGCAGATCTTCCCCTAATTGATGAAGACAAGAGTACAAGAGCTAGCAATTTGAAGATAATGCTGCAGCAAGCTGTGAAAGACAACTTTGAGTCCTTCGGTTATATGAAAGGAGAAAGGAGGAAATCAAGGACTGAGATTGATGAGAGGACTGGAAAGCCCAAAGTTTTCTTGAAGTTCAAACCTGCAAAAACAATGAACCGGGTTAGAATTCCAGATCAACAGCTATCCAGGCTGCAATCATTCAAGAAGTGGTTCTATGACAATCAGACTGGTGAAGCAGTTATCAGACTGGGAGAAGATGCTGAAATTAGGTTGTTTGATCCAATGGAAGTCTTCTCGTTCAGCAATGATGATCTGAAGACCTTGTGCGAAAATCAAATTCGATGTGGGGCAGGAGAAGACACTGCTGAAGAGGCAAACCTGTTCATGAGGGTTGCTAACAAGGCCCGGGGGATCGTTAAAGAAATCAAAGATTTAGCACAGAAGGTGAGGGCTGGTGAAGAAAGATTGGAAGAAGACAGAGAGTTGGCAAACTTGATGAACACTGCTTGGGGCGGAATTGGTGAATCATCTGAGCAGGTTGTGAAGCCGGCTGATGTCCCCGTTGCTGATAAAGAAACTGTCTTGGGGGAATCAGAGGCAAATGTCCCCGCTGCTGATGAGACTATTATTTTGGGGGAATCTGAGGTTTCTGTCCCCGTTGCTGATCAAGAAATTGTTTTGGGGGAATCAGAAACAACGGAATTAAACAAAGAGCCGAGCCCGAATGAAGCCGAAGCAGAGAAATGAAGATCCAGAGGCTGAATCCCTCCCTAGGGGGAATATTGAAGATCAATGTAGGGAGGAATTCATAGTTTTGTTAAGTTTGCTTGTTTAGATTAGTTTCTAGTTGTAATCTTGTTCTTTTGGTAGCTAGCGAAACTACCGAGCGAAACTGTTGTTTCGCTCGGTAACTAGTTTAGTCTGATCTCAGTGACAGTTTCGCTTGGCCAGCGAAACTGCCAGCGAAACTGTCTACTGATCTGTATAAATAGTCGCCTTTGTGCACACTTTTGTAACTTTTGCAACTCTATCAACCCTAATACAAGATTTCTGGAATTTGGTAAGTTTGGTGACGGCTAGGAGCATTCTATTCAATCTTTGTAGCTATTGTTCATCTCTTATCATCCATTTGGTTGTAGTTGTGATTGTTCAATACTAAAAACCCATTTTAGCTATTGGAAATCATCCTTTATTGATATTTGATTGGTTTTCTTCTCAAAACACCTTCATTAGCACTGATTAAGATCAGTGAGGACCAACACTTTCGGGTTGGTTTCTGTGTTGCTAGGGAGAGAACCTGAGGCTCTTTCACCTACTGCTTTTGCTATTTGACCGAGTTGCTTCTCGAGCGTCTTGATAGAGGCTTGCTGGTTTTGAAGTTTAGCATCATTGCTTCTGAACTTCTCATCCATCTTCCTCTCAGCTTCTGCAAACATCCGAGATATTGATTTTTCAAGGCGAGTGAGCCCATCAGATGAACTGCTGCCTTGGTAGTTGTTGTTTTGTCGCGGCTATTGCGAGAAGTTTTGATTGTTACCTGGCTGCTGATTGTTCCCGTTGTTTCTCTACCCAGAGTTCTTACTGTTCCTCCACTCAGAATTGTTGTTGTATTGCTGGCGGGTTTGGTTTTATATGAAATTGACATCTTCGGGTTTACCGTCCACCATACAACACCAGTTTTTATGTGGGCCTCCACACCCTTCGCACTGCGGAGCAACTTCTGTAGATTTGCAAGTCTCTAGCTTCTTGACTTTGGAAGTCAAGGCCTCAATTTGAGCTTTGAGCGTTGTGGCTTCATCTAGAGACTGCATACATGGAGCTTTTTCTTTGGCACTGCGAGAAGTGTGCCATTGAAAGCTGGTTTGAACAATATCTTCAATTTTTTAGAAGACTTACCCAGGACTTTCATTCCCTAAAATGCCACCAGAGTTGGAGACGAGAATCTGGTAGGTTTGCGAGTGAAAACCATTGTAGAAGATTGAGATGTGCTGCCAGATCACTAGACCATGATGAGGGCACTTTCTCAAGAGTTCTTTAAAGCATTCCCATGTGTCATACATCGATTCTCCGTCTTCTTGAGTGTATGAGTTGATTTCTGTCAGGAGCTTAGCTGTCTTGGCAGGAGGGAAGTACACGTAAAGAAACTTCTGAACGAGCTCGTCCCAAGTGGTGATAGAATCATTGGGTAGAGCATTCAGCCATGTTTTCGCACGGTCCTTGAGTGAGAAAAGAAACATGCGAAGTCTAACGACATCATCAGAGGCTGCGTTGGACTTGAATGTCTCACAAACTTCGAGGAAGTTTATGATATAAGAATGAGGGTCTTCATCGGGCAAACCGTGAAAGGTAGCTGAATTTTGGAGCATCTGCAACAACTGAGCTCGAATTTCAAAGTTGTTAGAGTCGACACCAGGACAATGGCTGCACTAAAATTGACTACATTTGGTATTAGGTAGTCAATGACGGTCCGCTCTTGAGCCATTGGGATAGGCTTGTTGATGATTTCAGCAACAGTTTTGGAATGAGATCGTAGTCTGCTGTGTAAAAATCTTTCTAGTTCAGGGAGTAGTTCGACTACGTCTTTTGGTTGTATTTTCATACACTACCTGAAAGCAGAAAAATAAACAAGAATCAGTAGTAACCATTGTAAGATAGTACAGAAAAAGGAAAATCAGTCTAAGTGGTGTGTGATCAAGACACTACCTAGTGCTGATGTATATTCTATATTTAAAAAAATGAAAGTTTTAAAAATTTAGAAAATCACCAAGTGGTAAAAAAGTCTAAATTTTTAAGAAAATAAATTTAAAGAAAAAACTATTATACATATATATATATATATATTTATTTATAAAGATTAGGCCGTCAACTCAGACTTTTTCTCAAAATCCTCGTTTAGTGTCTCTAGCAGCGACGCCAAAAAGCTTGGTGTGCGAGCGGTGAGTATAAAATTTATCGTTATTTTGTGACACCTTTTAGCAGTTAAGCTTTTAAATTTATAAACACGATTTACTTAAACTACTACTATTTCACCACATTCACGGGCAAGTGCACCCATCGTGGGGAGTATAGTAGTGGTAAGTTGAATCGGGATCGTTCAAAGACACAAAGAAAAATGAGGGCTCTTGGTACTTCACCGTTGCTGACGTCTAAACTGGTCAATTTTTAAGTGAAGATGTTAGTAAAATATGTAAAATAATTTTAAATAAAAATAACTACACTAAAAAGTCGTGTCTTGATCAACTCAGTCGCAGATAATATCATTTGGAAGACTTATCAGTGGTGATGTTGGTAACCCGTAAATTATACCCTTCCTATAAGATTATTCACCAACAAGCAGCAAGACTGTCTTTCAGCCTCAAATCAAGCATCACTACTCTCCCGGGAGATCGTCTACGAGGAGTACGAACCCCGGGGAACTGTGCTGTTGACAAACAAATATAGTGAAGCTAATGCCACTTAGTTACGGGGTCCCTCAAACCGGCCGACTTACCGTACTCGACACGCCGTCATGAACCAGCGGGTGAACAACCCTGCGTGCCGAATTATTTTATTATAAAATTTATCTTTTTAAGGGACTAAGGTCCGTTTCTTCTGTGCACCGCACACGCGCATGCACGTCCGGCGTAACCAGAGCCAAGTTCACAAACACTTACCATCTCGGATTCCGTGAAGTGATAAAATATTACCAACCCCCATTCCCAACCAAATATTTTCAGCCTGCACTCGCGTGACAACCGAGTTTGCTTACATATACATAAGGACCTCGAACGTATCATGTAGCATAGGGCGCGAGTGACCTTTTAGATCATGCATCGTCCCCGACCGGGTGTCACAAGTCCGACTTTTGGGATTTCGACTCCCCAAATTGTCTGTGATACGTACAGCACGTTTGGTTTAGAAAATCAGTAATAAACTTTCAATAAAAAGAGTTTTATAAAGTCATTAGTTCACCTTAAAGCAAGTGTACAGAAAAAAGTTTACCAACCCACCAAAGATTCGTTTATTCCTAAATGAGTGTAAGAATTTGACTAACACTTGAAAGATTAAGGCTGACAAGTGTTAGTTTAAAGATTTTCTTACTAGATAATGAAAGATTCATAGATAAATAACAGTTCATTATCACCATAAGATGAAGCTCTTACAATCTTTGACGAGTAAATCAAGAACACTGGTACCGACGATCTTCGCATCTTCGAGCATCAGGGGCACGGGGTGTGCCAGGTGGGGCACGGGTCGTGTGGTGTAGAGCCGATTCAGAAGCACGGTGCGTGTCTCTGCTAGTGTTGTCGAGGCTAAGCTGGCTTGAGCACGGGGATTACTAGATGGGGCACAGGGCCGAGCTAAACTCAAAATCATCACATTCTTCAGTTTTTCTTGCACTTTCCGTTCCTTTTGTGATTTTGGCTTAGTAAAATCTGAAAAATTACAAAGAAGACAAAATATGTATAAATTACCCAATACGTGAGGGATATTTGCTTAGAAAATATGTATAAATTAAGGTTCATCAAACATCCCCACACTTAGACTTTTGTTTGCACTCAAGCAAACTTAGAAAATAGTCGTCGTTCGTCTTTCTGTTTTTTTACCTTGACCTGTTATGGACCTATCACTTGCCTAAAAACATGTTGTTAGAACATAATGTAAATGTAACACAAAACAGTCAAGTATTAGAAGAAAAGACAAGATATATCCTTGAAAGAGAAAGGATATGAAAGTCTGTATGAATTACATATTTCTGCATGATTTCTATACTCATACAGAACTACTCCGGAAATTCCGAAGTAGTTCTGTACAGACTAAATTCTACAGAAATCCTCATTTTTGTAGAAGGCTTCTAATGGGAAGCATCAATAGTCTTCAAAGAAGAATCCTAAAGGAGTTTTGGACTATCAGAAGATAAAGATTACGAGAAGAACAAATTCTACCTTTGTGTGAAGAACAAGCAAAATGAATGCCAACTTGACATTAATCACGAAAGCAGTTGAAGACAGTTAAAAAGGAGATAAACTGAATATCTTCAATTTATCTCTATATACTCTGACACACTCCAACATCAACCGTCCTCAACAACCTTATCCAAATACAACTTGCTACATCTTCCTATAAATAGCAAGCTAACTTCACCAAACAAATAAGCAAGACATCAAACATACAATTCAATATCTTCTCAAAGCAATTACAACATCACTCCCATAGAAAAGTTATTTCTGTTGATACATAGTTATGCTATAAACTCGTGTAAACCATTATTTACATTTGAGATATACAGAATAACCCTTTTCTGAATTGATGTCATCCAATTTGATTTACTTTCCGCAACTTGTTTATCTTGTTTAAATCAAATTGTGCCAACATTGTTAAAGAGCCCCTCACGGGACCCAACAATTGATATCAGAGCAGATTGAATAATCAATATTCAAAGTTCCTGCTTTTTAAAATGTTCTCTGATCAGAATAATGGGAATTCTCTCAGCTCACCAGCTAACCTCCCTATGCTTGCTATGGAGGAACATCCACAGTGGAAATCCAGAATGACCAATCTTCCGAAACATGTTGATAATTCCCTGATGGATTGCATAACCTACAGATCCCATCTTTCTGAAATGTATTTTTCTAAAATCAAAAGGCACAAAAACAAAACTCCTAAACCTCTTTATGCCTCATAAAAGAAAAAATCTTCACAACCATAAAAAGATTCAACCTAAATGTCAAGAGCATCACATACAACAAATCTGGTATTGTGATTCTGGATGCTCTACCCACATGACTGGGGAAATAAAACTATTAAACAATTATGTGAAGAGAAAAGGAAGATCCATAACTTTTGGTGATAGTATAAAATACAAAACCATTGGGTATGGAACCATTACCAGTGGTGAAGACACAATTGAAAATGTGTCACTCGTTCAAGGTCTAAAATACAACTTACTGAGTTGTGGAAAACTATGTGACAAAGGCTTCAAATTTACTCTATATTCCAACAAATTTGAACTTGTTGGACTAAACGAAAGTAAAATTTACTTAACGAGAAAAAGAATAAATCAAAGTCTTTATTTATAAACTTCAACAATCTGATTTCAAGTGAGTATTTCTGTCTTGTTTCAAAATCCTATAACAAGGAATCTGAGCTTTGGCACAGAAGACTATCCATCTAAATTTTAGAAAAATTGCTGAACTGGCAAATAAAAAGATGGTAAAAGGTCTTCCTGCCTGAAGAAATGTGTGAAGATTGTCAAATGGGAAAATGAAAAAAAACTTCTCACAAAAGTCTTCAAGAAATCTGGAAGTCAACCACTCGAACTAATACACATGGATCTCTGTGGACCTATAAACACAGAAAGCCTTGGTGGAAAGAAGTACATCCTAGTTATGGTGGATGACTTCTCCAGATATACATGGGTCGAATTTTTGAAATCAAAAAGTGAAACAAAAGATCTTATTATTAACTTTATAAGAAGAATACAAAAACTAATGCACTTAAAAGTAAGAAGAATAAGATCTGACAATGGAACCGAATTCAAAAATTCAAAACTAGACACATATCTAGTCAGCAAAGGGATCTCTCATGAGTTCTATGTACCAATGACCCCATAACAAAATGGGGTAGTAAAAAGGAGAAACATAACTTTAGTATAAGCCGCCAGATCCATGCTTTCTCCCGCAAATCTTCCCATATATTTTTGGGCTAAAGCTATTGCAACAGCATGCTTCACTCAAAATAGATCATTCATTAACAAAAGGATCAATCAAAATCCTTACCAAGCAATCAATAAGAAAACTCCTAACTTAAAATTTCTTCATGTCTTTGGATGCAGGTGCTATATACTAAACGATCAAGATTACCTCAGAAAATTCGTCAAAAAAGTCGATAAAGGAATCTTCATTGGATACTCACTCAAGTCAAAAGTATACAGAGTTTTTGTTCTAAAAACTCAAGTGGTAAGAGAAAGTATAAATGTACCATTTAGTGACGATAAAATGGCTATGCATACCAGCACCACATCTCCAAATAATAAAGAATGCATCTCTGGAATAACAATCTCAGAAAAAGAAAAAGAAATATCTGACAAATTTTTCGAAGAAAACTCTGATGAGGAAAATAACTTTCCCATATTTTCCTCTTTTTCAAAAAACTTTACCACAAAAGATCACTGCAAAGATAGCAAAAACGATGTGAACCAAAATGTTCTTTCTCATTCAAAAGACAAAAAATATGAAACCTTTGACTCTCAACCCTTGATTGAAAAAATTACAACTACAGAAACATTACAGAACTCTACTTCGGAGCTCCTAAATGATTCTATAAATGAGATCTCGCACACAGCTAACTGTCCATCAGTTGAGGGGGAGTGTCAAGATTGACACAACCGACCTAATGCTTGGGAGTGAAGAATTAGCCACTCTTCCTCCAGCAACAAAATGGACAAAAGATCATCCCTTAAATTTAATCATTAGTGATCAAAACAAAAGTGTCCAAACCAGAACAACCTCAGCCAATCAGTGTCTCTATGTTGGATTCCTCAGTATAATAGAACCAAAAAATTATAAAGAAGCCCTTCAGGATCCCCACTAGATCCTAGCCATGCAACAAGAGCTAGGACAAATTGAAAGAAATAATGTGTGGAATTTAGTTCCAAGACCTAACAACAAATCTGTGATAGGAACTAAATAGGTTTTTCGAAATAAAACTGACGAAGAAGGTACCATAATTAGAAACAAAGCTAGGCTTGTAGCAAAAGGATACTGTCAACAAGAGGGATTAGACTACGATGAAACCTTTGTCCCAGTCGCAAGACTTGAAGCTGTCATGATATTTCTGGCCTTTGCAGCCTTCAAGGTTTCAAAGTCTACCAATTGGATGTTCTATGTGCCTTCCTAAATGGAAAAATTGTTCAAGAAGTTTACATTGAACAACCACCCGGATTTGAAAATGAAAAATTTACAAATCACGTTTGTAAACTCAAAAGAGCCCTGTACGGATTAAAACAAGCACCTAGAGCATGGAATGACACCTTCTCTGAGTTTCTTTTATCAGCCAACTTAAAAAAGGGGTCCATTGACACCACATTATTCTTAAAAGAAAGAAAATGTCATCTCTTGGTTGTACAAATATATGTAGATGACGTCATCTTTGGATCCACATGTCCATTGTTTTGTAAAGAGTTTCAAGAACTTATGACAACTAACTTTGAGATGAGCATGATGGGATCACTAAACTATTTTCTGGGAATCCAAATTAAACAAACTCCAGAAGGAATTTTTATAAATCAAGCTAAATACATCAAAAATCTCCTCATTAAGTACTCTCTCTCAAACTGCTCCTCTTTCAAAACACCGATGGCCACAAACGTGAAAATTGATGCTGACAAAGATGGAAAAAATGTTGATGAGCACACATACAGAGGAATGATAAGCCCACTTCTGTATCTCATAGCAAGTAGGCCTGATATCATGTTCTCCACATGTTTTCTTGCCAGATATCAATGTAAACCCAAGGAGTCTCACTTATTAGCTGTCAAAAGAGTCTTTAGATACCTAAAAGGGACAACTGATCTAGGTCTCTCGTATCCCAAGGAAACTGATTTTTCCTTAACAGCCTACTCGGATGCCGATCATGCAGGTTGTATACTAGACAAAAAGAGCACATCAGGAAGCTGTGAGATGCTAGGAGGTAAGTTAGTATGCTGGACATTCAAGAAGCAAAACTGTGTATCAACTTCAACCGCTGAAGCTGAATATGTTGCTGCTGCCAGCTATTGCTCTAAAGTAATATGGATGCAGACTGTCACACCCCCAAAATACCACTAACGGAGTTTATACCGTTAAGGGGCGCGACTAGACCAGGACCACAACCATTAGTTACAAATACTAAACGAATCAGAGTAAAGTCCAAAGTTCATAAACAAAACAGTTAATCATACGCAGCGGAATTTAAAACATCAGTATCTTAGCACTAGCCACGTGCTTTACAAATCATTGTTCAATTTCAAATTCCCAAATTTAGTCTTATGAAAATAAAAGTCTTCGCGTGCCATGCCAACCTTCAACGGATACTCTTCATCGATCTGCAAAAGTGAAAACCACACAAGTGTCAACCTAACGGTTGGTGAGTTCACGGTGGGCATGACATGCATTGGCCCAGTCTCAATAATCGTATGTATCAACATATATAAGTAGTATGGTTTTGCAAAAACATTGCCAAGAGTTTGTTTACTGAATATGCACTAGTTATGTAAAAGTTAAAGCAGTCAACCGATATCGCGGGTAGCTAATCCGGTTTCCATGCACTAAGGAAGTCGTACTAGGGCTGAAAGCTGACGTAACAGTGTACGGCATTTGCCGTTGGTTTGTGCCTCCAGTTGTGTCCCATTTGGGAATGCCCACAACTAAGAACAGGCTGATATTGCACTCCGTTCGGCCCCCGGCCGGTTGGCTACACATTTGTGTACCGCGGAGCAGGGTTTGTCAAACCCTCAGTAGATCTACCCAACATCCCCTCGCTTTCCAGATCATCAGTACTAAGTTGAGGTCTTTAAGTTTTAAAGCATCCTTAGAAATCATGTGATATCATTTGGTTTCGACTTTAACCTACACTAGTCATATTAAAATGTTTATTCTGGATCTCATCTGAAATCCCAAAAAGAGTTTAAGTGTTGTGATAGTTGGTTCCGGATTTCATTTGAAACCCCAAAGATGGACAGTTGCGAGTGTTCCCCATAAAACACTCCAACTTCCATAGCAGGTACCCCATTAGGCAATACCTCAAATTGTCAGCGTTGTTTTTCCGTTTGGTATGTTCGTTGTGACCCAAACGGGCTCACAAGTAAAGGGTTTGTGAAACTCACCTCAGGTTGCTCGGCTACACTTGTTAATCCGATTTGTATTTGCTAACGAAGACCTAGTAATCACATTAAGGTCTTAGGTGTTAGGTTGTGTCTATCTTTAACTTAACGTCACTATGGCCCATAACATAGCACGTTTGAACTACGACTCGACATAACGACACACGACACCAATGGTTGATCATAAACAAGGATTCATATGATTCAGATATTAAGCATGTTTCATCATGGCATAATCATGTAAGTCATGGTACAACACTTGAGCAAATTTCACAAGTTTGGTCTTTAGGTCAGGTCTTAGTTTCGCTAGCACAGTTTCGCTATGCAGTTTCGCTAGGTGCACGGGCAGCACTTTCGCTAGGCAATGCCCGGTGACACAGTTTCGCTAGGCTAGTTTCGCCCGAGACTGCTGACGCAGTTTCGCTAGCCTAGTTTCGCAGGGAAACTGGTTTGAACTTTCGTTCAGGTATTTCGCTCGGTTGTTTCGCCCGAACTGGTCTGGTCAGGTTACCCGGCGACACTATAGTTTCGCTGGTCAGTGTCGCTGGAAGGAGACCTAATTTCGCTATTTAGTTTCGCCCAGAGAACAACAGTTTCGCTGGTCGCGAAAAACATACGGATTTGCCTAAAAATCAACCTAACAGCTTCTGATCATACATGCAATTCATTATCTATCATTCCTAGGCATTTACCAACATAAATCAAGCAGCTTTAACGAGTTTAACATGTATTTTGATCATCAAATCTCTAAAATGGGTTTAAAACCCTAAAATGACCTATTTTGCACAAATCTCTAACATGGATGGATTTCACACGTAAAGTTATCAACTTTAGTACAGATCTAGCATTCCTAAACAATATACTAGCAGATCCAGCAATTTCATGAAGATTTGAGCATGCTTTAAGAAGAAAACATATAGAAAAGCATAAAACATAGTTTTTGGGACTCACGGATGATTCTAGGATCGATGAATGAGGTGGGATGATGGTCTCGAGGCTGGGGTCTTGGTCCTTAGGTGATCTTCTCGGCTGACCAGGAGAGTGTGTGTGTGTTGTTGTGTGGTTTGAGCAAATGAGGCTACTAGGGTTCATTAAGTTTATTTATATCAGAGGCTAGTTTCGCTGGCAGTTTCGCTGGCCAGGCGAAACTAGCTCTGGTCACGAATTAATCGGGTAGCTTGGCTGGCTACCGGGCGACACTGTAGTTTCGCCCGTTAGTTTCGCTGGCTACCAAAACAGGTCAATTTTCACATAGTCAAGTATTTACAATTAATCATGCTATTCACAATGATAAGTCATGTATTTAAATCACATTGCACATAAAGACAATCAATGATGAACACATAGCACATATGGGCGGGTTCGGTGATCAACCAAAGGTCGTGGACGTATTCGGCCTAGTTTAAGTATTAGTTACTAAGTTAATACTTATAACGTAACTAACGGGTTTGTCTAACGGAAGTTAACCTTGAAATTCTCGGGTGTCACATCATTCCCCTGAAATTGGAATTTTCGCCCCGAAAATTATTCTTGTGTCGTAGCGTTCGCAGCATCAGCTGTCGTCGTTGCTATTGTCGCTGGGAAAGAAAGCAAAAAGTTTTAGGGTTGTCACATCCTCCCCCTGTTAAGGAATTTTGGTCCCCAAAATTAAATTATACCTTGAGTTTCTGTGGACGTTTGCTCAAACAAGTGAGGATACTTTTTCTTCATTTGATCCTCTCGCTCCCAAGTATATTCAGGTCCACGCCTTGAGTTCCATCGCACCTTGACGATCGGGATCTTGCTACGTTTGAGGGCTTTCTCCTCGCGTCCCATGATTTCTACTGGTTGCTCAATAAATCTCAGATGTTCGTCGATTTCCAATTCCTCCAAAGGAATTATTTCGATGTCTTCAGCCAGACATTTCTTTAGGTTGGAAACGTGAAACACGTTGTGAACTCCATCGAGTTCAGCAGGGAGTTGAAGTCGGTAGGCCACCGGGCCTACTTCCCCAATAATTTCAAACGGACCGATGTAGCGAGGATTTAACTTTCCACGCTTCCCGAAGCGTATCACTCCCTTCCAGGGAGATACCTTCAATAACACTTTGTCACCCACCTCAAACTTCAGAGGTTTTCGGCGTTTGTCGGCATAGCTCTTTTGTCGATCACGTGCTACAGCTAGCCGTTGTCTGATTTGAATAATTCGCTCGGTCATATCATGGATAACTTCTGGTCCAGTAAGTCCTTTCTCACCCGTTTCAGCCCAACACACGGGTGATCTACATTTCCTGCCATAAAGTGCTTCAAAAGGTGCAGCACCTATACTTGAATGATAACTATTGTTGTAGGAGAACTCCACCAGTGGAAGGTGAGCTTCCCAATTTTTACCAAAGTCGAGAACGCAAGCTCGGAGCATATCTTCTAAAGTTTGAATCGTTCGTTCCGTCTGACCGTCAGTCTGCGGGTGATAAGCTGTACTCATGTCTAGTCGGGTTCCCAATGCTTCCTGCATTGATTGCCATAGCCGGGAAGTAAATTGAGGATCTCGATCAGAAATGATAGTCTTAGGCACACCGTGAAGCTTCACAATTCGGTCAATGTACAGCTTTGTTAACTTGTCCATATTATCACTTTCCTTCATCGGAATGAAATGTGCCGATTTGGTTAATCGATCGATGACAACCCAAATCGCATCCGGTTGATTCGATCGATGAGGTAGTCCCGTCACAAAATCCATGGAGATATCCTCCCATTTCCATTCTGGGATTTTTGGCTGCTGTAGTAAACCAGAGGGCTTTTGGTATTCAATCTTGACTCTTGAGCAGGTTAAGCATCTAGCCACATATCGAGCAATGTCGGCTTTCATATTCGGCCACCAATAAAGATTCTTCAAATCCTGATACATTTTATCTGATCCGGGGTGTACCGAGTATCTTGACTTGTGAGCCTCGTCCATCACGAGCTCACGGAGATTTCCAAACAATGGAACCCAGATTCTGTCATTATAGTACGTGAGTCCATCGGACTTAACTTCAGAATGGCCATCTACACCACGCAGTACTTCAGCTGCGAAGTTTTCTGCTTTCAACGCTTCTCGTTGGCAGTCACGGATTCGATCCGGTAATCCCGTGTGAATAGTAAGTTGTAGCGCTCGTACCCTTCGAGGCTTTTCGTGCTCTTTTCGACTCAAAGTATCAGCCACAACATTGGCTTTTCCAGGATGATACTTAATTGCCAAATCATAGTCATTTAGTAACTCGACCCACCGTCGTTGTCGCATGTTGAGATCCTTCTGATCAAAGATGTGCTGTAAGCTCTTGTGGTCAGTAAATATTGTGCACTTTGTTCCATATAGATAATGTCTCCAAATCTTAAGTGCATGGACAACGGCTCCTAATTCCAAATCATGAGTCGTGTAGTTCTTTTCCGTATCCTTCAGTTGCCTGGACCCGTAGGCAATTACCTTGTCCTGTTGCATCAACACACAACCAAGTCCCTGAATCGATGCATCGCAGTAAACCACAAAGTCGTCAATCCCATCTGGTAATGCGAGAATTGGAGCAGAACATAACATGTCTTTAAGCGTTTGGAACGCGCGCTCTTCTTTTTCACCCCATCTATATTGTACTCCTTTGTGCGTTAAAGCTGTTAATGGTTGAGCTATTTGTGAGAAACCCTTAATAAACCTTCGGTAATATCCGGCAAGTCCCAAAAATTGTCGGATTTCAGTCGGCGCTCTTGGGGTAGACCAGTTCTTGATTGCTTCCACTTTAGAAGGGTCGACATGAATCCCATTCTTATCGACAATGTGTCCAAGAAACTGGACTTCGCGAATCCAAAAATCGCACTTCGAAAACTTAGCATAAAGCTGTTCCTTACGGAGTAACTCCAATATAAGTCGCAGATGCTCCTCGTGTTCTTCCTTTGACTTGGAGTAGATCAAAATATCGTCGATGAAGACTATTACAAACTTATCGAGGTACGGCTTGCACACTCGGTTCATCAGGTCCATAAACACTGCAGGCGCATTGGTTAGCCCAAACGGCATAACCAGGAACTCGTAGTGTCCATACCGAGTTCTAAAAGCAGTCTTAGGAATATCCTCATCACGTACGCGAAGTTGGTGATAACCAGACCGTAGATCGATCTTTGAGTAGTAGCTTGAACCTTGTAGTTGATCGAAGAGGTCGTCGATTCGAGGAAGTGGATACCGATTCTTGATAGTAACTTTGTTAAGCTCTCGGTAGTCAATGCACATGCAGAACGTTCCATCCTTCTTCTTAACAAACAGTACCGGAGCTCCCCATGGAGACGAACTTGGACGAATAAACCCCTTGTCGAGTAGCTCTTGCAGTTGTGAGGAGAGTTCGTTGAGTTCACTCACAGCCAATCGGTAAGGTGCGCGTGCGATCGGAGCGGCACCTGGAGCTAAATCAATTCCGAACTCAACTTGTCGAAAAGGAGGCAAGCCAGGCAGTTCTTCAGGGAATACATCTCGGAAGTCGCGAACTATCGGGTAATCATCAATTTTGCGCTCGGGATGTGTCGTGTCAGTGACATTCGCAAGAATCGCGAAGTGACCCTTACGGAGACATTTCTGGGCTTTAAGGAATGAAATAATGCCGGTGACTGTTCCACCTTTTTCTCCTTGGACCGTTAACACTTTGCCGTCTTCGAGTGGAATACGAACCACTTTTTCCTTACATGAAATTTCGGCTCGGTTTTCGGATAACCAATCCATTCCTACTATGACGTCAAAACTACCAATCGGGAAAGGCATAAGGTCAATTCCTAAGGTATGGCCTGCTAGTTCTAGTTTACAACCCTTAACTATCTGGGTCGTATCATGAAGTTTACCATTCGCTAGCTCTACCACATATTTAGCGTCTAAGGCAATAGGTCTAGCGTTAATCAGTTTAGCAAATTTTGTGGAAATAAAACTTCTCTCAGCACCAGAATCAAATAAAACAGTAGCAAAGAAACCATTCAATATAAATTTACCGTTAATCACGTTGGCATCGTTGCGTGCTTCCCCTTGGCCCATGACAAAAGCACGACCTCTACCATTCCCACCATTTCCATTCCCATCATTGTTTTCCTGGTTACCGTTGTTACCATTACCCTGCCTGCGCAATCGCGGGCAATCTTTCTTCATGTGGCCCTGCGCACCACATTCGAAACAGCCGCGGGCTCCACTGTTGTTGTTCTGGTTGTTTCCCTGCCCATTGCGGTTGTTTCCATTTCCCCTATTGTTATTTCCCCCTTGATTCTGACCATGGTTGTTCAGCCTCTGCAAATTGGTCCAGCAGTTGTTGGCTTCATGACCCAACTTTCCACATCTCCCACATTCTAAGCCTTTGTTACACGTACCCCTGTGGTGCTTCTCACACTTGTTGCAAAACGGAGCCTTGCCTTTGTAGTTCCCATTACCGCCTTGACGGTTGTTGCTCCCATTGTTGCTGCCATAACTGAAAGTGGACCTTGTGTTGTCAGGCCGCTTGTTTTGGTACTGGGAGTTTGAGGATCTCCCAGATTGATTCACAGACATTGCTGGAGCTTCTTCTTCAACCTTTCTTTTGCCACTCAAGGCAGTCTTCTCAGAGATTCTGGCAGGGAGTGTACCTCTTTCAACCTCCTGATCAGTCAATTTGTGAGCCAGACGGATGGCTTGTTGCACAGTTACCGGGTTGCTGGCTGTCACCAAGCCCTTGATTTGGGGTACGAGACCCTCCAGATAACGTTCGATGCGCTTGAACTCAGCATCTACCATAGACGGACACAGTGCTGTGTACTCGTGGTATCGTGCAGTGTACTCTTCAACCTCAGACCCAGACATTTTGGAGTTCAGAAATTCTCCTTCAAGTTTCTTGACTTGATCTCGGGGGCAATACTCCTCCATGATCAGTTCCTTGAATGCACCCCATTCCATGTTATCAGCTGCATCAATTCCAATCATTTGAATCTCAGCATTCCACCAGGAGAGTGCAGCTCCTTCGAAGGTACCAGTAGCAAACTTCACCTTGCTTTCAGCTGAGCAGTTACACATGGAGAAAACCTTTTCGGACTTCTCAATCCATCTAAGGAGTCCTACAGCTCCTTCTTCGCCGGAAAATGTCATCGGCTTACAGTCCATGAAGGACTTGAACGTGCAGTGGTGCTGGTTTCCTGATGCATAAATAGTTCGGATTTTAAAATTAAACAGGTCATGATATAATTGCTTTGTGCCTTAACCGGCATAATAGTTACCCTGTGCGGCATATGCAGCTTGGACGGCTGCCACCGCGGCTTGCACATGTTCAGTAATCATTGCTTGTAGCTGTGCAGGCGTCATGTTTATGCCACCTCTTCCGTTTCCTCTTCCAGACATCTTGCTGAACAGTTAAAGTAGCCAGTGTTCAGTCACAGTTATATTTTATACACATCCCATAATATGTATATTAGCCAGTTCCCGTTATCCCACTATTATTCCAGAAAAATTTTGTGCATGACCGAGGCGTCGTCGGAGTAAGTCGTGATGTAGCTATCGTCGAAGGTCGGCTTCCCATAAAGTCACCGTCGGCGTAGTCGTCGTAGTAGAAATCAGGACGTAGCGTGTAGCATCGTTTCGTTGTCGCTTTCCCCAGAGTAGTGTGCGTATTTGCGGTCGCATTTCGTGTTCGTGTGTGAAAATTTCCTAAGGTATTCCGTTAGACTTCCTAGACACGGTCTATATATATATCTATACGTATATATATACATATGAAGTATTTACTTATACAGCAGAGCGAGTATCCCAGGTTGGCACGTAAAAATTTTGTTTGGGAATTTTGTTTGTTCGTTTGTAACTAAGGTTCCAAGTTGCAGTTTCCAAATCGTTTTCAAAAAATGATTCCAGTTCTCTGCAACTTATGGCTCTGATACCAATCTGTCACACCCCCAAAATACCACTAACGGAGTTTATACCGTTAAGGGGCGCGACTAGACCAGGACCACAACCATTAGTTACAAATACTAAACGAATCAGAGTAAAGTCCAAAGTTCATAAACAAAACAGTTAATCATACGCAGCGGAATTTAAAACATCAGTATCTTAGCACTAGCCACGTGCTTTACAAATCATTGTTCAATTTCAAATTCCCAAATTTAGTCTTATGAAAATAAAAGTCTTCGCGTGCCATGCCAACCTTCAACGGATACTCTTCATCGATCTGCAAAAGTGAAAACCACACAAGTGTCAACCTAACGGTTGGTGAGTTCACGGTGGGCATGACATGCATTGGCCCAGTCTCAATAATCGTATGTATCAACATATATAAGTAGTATGGTTTTGCAAAAACATTGCCAAGAGTTTGTTTACTGAATATGCACTAGTTATGTAAAAGTTAAAGCAGTCAACCGATATCGCGGGTAGCTAATCCGGTTTCCATGCACTAAGGAAGTCGTACTAGGGCTGAAAGCTGACGTAACAGTGTACGGCATTTGCCGTTGGTTTGTGCCTCCAGTTGTGTCCCATTTGGGAATGCCCACAACTAAGAACAGGCTGATATTGCACTCCGTTCGGCCCCCGGCCGGTTGGCTACACATTTGTGTACCGCGGAGCAGGGTTTGTCAAACCCTCAGTAGATCTACCCAACATCCCCTCGCTTTCCAGATCATCAGTACTAAGTTGAGGTCTTTAAGTTTTAAAGCATCCTTAGAAATCATGTGATATCATTTGGTTTCGACTTTAACCTACACTAGTCATATTAAAATGTTTATTCTGGATCTCATCTGAAATCCCAAAAAGAGTTTAAGTGTTGTGATAGTTGGTTCCGGATTTCATTTGAAACCCCAAAGATGGACAGTTGCGAGTGTTCCCCATAAAACACTCCAACTTCCATAACAGGTACCCCATTAGGCAATACCTCAAATTGTCAGCGTTGTTTTTCCGTTTGGTATGTTCGTTGTGACCCAAACGGGCTCACAAGTAAAGGGTTTGTGAAACTCACCTTAGGTTGCTCGGCTACACTTGTTAATCCGATTTGTATTTGCTAACGAAGACCTAGTAATCACATTAAGGTCTTAGGTGTTAGGTTGTGTCTATCTTTAACTTAACGTCACTATGGCCCATAACATAGCACGTTTGAACTACGACTCGACATAACGACACACGACACCAATGGTTGATCATAAACAAGGATTCATATGATTCAGATATTAAGCATGTTTCATCATGGCATAATCATGTAAGTCATGGTACAACACTTAAGCAAATTTCACAAGTTTGGTCTTTAGGTCAGGTCTTAGTTTCGCTAGCACAGTTTCGCTATGCAGTTTCGCTAGGTGCACGGGCAGCACTTTCGCTAGGCAATGCCCGGTGACACAGTTTCGCTAGGCTAGTTTCGCCCGAGACTGCTGACGCAGTTTCGCTAGCCTAGTTTCGCAGGGAAACTGGTTTGAACTTTCGTTCAGGTATTTCGCTCGGTTGTTTCGCCCGAACTGGTCTGGTCAGGTTACCCGGCGACACTATAGTTTCGCTGGTCAGTGTCGCTGGAAGGAGACCTAATTTCGCTATTTAGTTTCGCCCAGAGAACAACAGTTTCGCTGGTCGCGAAAAACATACGGATTTGCCTAAAAATCAACCTAACAGCTTCTGATCATACATGCAATTCATTATCTATCATTCCTAGGCATTTACCAACATAAATCAAGCAGCTTTAACGAGTTTAACATGTATTTTGATCATCAAATCTCTAAAATGGGTTTAAAACCCTAAAATGACCTATTTTGCACAAATCTCTAACATGGATGGATTTCACACGTAAAGTTATCAACTTTAGTACAGATCTAGCATTCCTAAACAATATACTAGCAGATCCAGCAATTTCATGAAGATTTGAGCATGCTTTAAGAAGAAAACATATAGAAAAGCATAAAACATAGTTTTTGGGACTCACGGATGATTCTAGGATCGATGAATGAGGTGGGATGATGGTCTCGAGGCTGGGGTCTTGGTCCTTAGGTGATCTTCTCGGCTGACCAGGAGAGTGTGTGTGTGTTGTTGTGTGGTTTGAGCAAATGAGGCTACTAGGGTTCATTAAGTTTATCTATATCAGAGGCTAGTTTCGCTGGCAGTTTCGCTGGCCAGGCGAAACTAGCTCTGGTCACGAATTAATCGGGTAGCTTGGCTGGCTACCGGGCGACACTGTAGTTTCGCCCGTTAGTTTCGCTGGCTACCAAAACAGGTCAATTTTCACATAGTCAAGTATTTACAATTAATCATGCTATTCACAATGATAAGTCATGTATTTAAATCACATTGCACATAAAGACAATCAATGATGAACACATAGCACATATGGGCGGGTTTGGTGATCAACCAAAGGTCGTGGACGTATTCGGCCTAGTTTAAGTATTAGTTACTAAGTTAATACTTATAACGTAACTAACGGGTTTGTCTAACGGAAGTTAACCTTGAAATTCTCGGGTGTCACACAGACCCAACTCAAAGACTAAGTATGACGCCCACTCCCAGACTTGGCTCTAGAAGGGGTCACGAATCAGATTTACTCATGAACACAAGGTATCAACAGAGATAACTAAGCAGCGGAAATTTTAAACTTTCATTTATTTTCCAAGTACTACAAAGTAAGAGATAATTTACATAAGGAAATACTATCTGTCACTATGTTTTATTGCTATAACTATGCCAACTTGCCAAAACCCTCCTTCGGTCCGATAGCTTGCCCGTCTAATCCCTTATCACCAGGGCCTTCACATAACTAGTCGAAGCCTCACCCTGACCTGACATACATACATTTTTGGAAAAGGTCAGCTTACACTGGTGAGTTCTATATTTTAAAAGCTTTACCTCGGTGTGAGGTTTAAAACCCTTGGACCTGCAAGATCCCTTTTTCACAGATAATTATCAAGTATAATATATATCACAATTATACAATACACAATATTCCTTAACAGAAAACACCCCCTATAAAACCATTTATCCCGCTATCCCTTCCTACAACCCCAACATTTATTACTAGTGTAACCCTGCTAATGTATAAGCAGAGAAACCATCTTTGCCGACTCCCGAGTTACCCCTCTAGGGTATTCCCTATAACGGTCAGTTGCCCCGCTTTCCCTTATTTGCTAACTGCCGAGTTTACCCTTCTAGGGCATTCCCTATAACGGACAGTTGCCCCGTTTCCCCCTATTTGCTAACTGCCGAGTTTACCCTTCTAGAGTATTCCCTATAACGGTCAGTAGCCTTTTTCCTCCTTTCTATTTGTAATGGTCTCTAATCCCATTAAGCAACACTACCTCCTAATTCCCTTGTACTACTACCCGCCCTTAGTTAAATAGCCAAATGACATAAGATTATTAGTAAACAGTGATAAGGTCTTCATATACTGCAACAAGTGGACATCCCCCAATTTACCGTTGGTGTATGTATACAGGGCGTATCCTCCACACTTCTGATATACTGGGTAACTAATATTATTATGTATATATATAGGAAGTACCAGCGGCGTATCCACCACATAATAATAAAGAAAATGCATCACATGTTCTCATATAATCATACATATTCACTATAACGTTTACTAATAATACCTTTATCACTTGACTATTTAATTTCAAAGCAATATAGCACATATCATATGTACAAAAGATTTAACATCATTTTCATAACATATCATATATATATATATATATATATATATATATATATATATATATATATATATATATATTATCCCAAAAGCCTTTTTAACAGTTTATCTATTCAAGATACTTCACGTGTATGCATTTCCATAACAGTCCACGTATATATATATCAATTCAATAACAATTTAACAGTTCAATAGTTCAGATAGATAACATTTCAGTCATAATTCATTTAAATGCATTTTATAACATTTGTATGTATATCAGCCCGAAAACATTTAAAATATTTAAGAGTGGGCTCATAGAACTCACCTTATCTCTTTTACTTGTTTACTCGGACGGAACTCCCGCTATGATTCTTGATTTAACCTAATTTGCGTATCGTATGGCGTTAACGCAAGGTTTTATACAATAAACACTTTCTATGTTTATTTTAATATCTTATTATCTTAATAATATTCAATTATTAAGTTTATCCCTTTTTAAAGGTCAAAATGACCAAAATGCCCTTTAGGCAGTTATCCTTTTCTTTTAACGATACTATGAAGACGCGCATTCCTATAAGTAAACGCTCACCCCGGGGTCGCCCAGTGAGGTATGCCAGGTCCCAGTTGGAATTTATGCGACACCCTGCTTTTGCCAGAAACCCCAGAGTACAAGCGCTTACCCTTCCAGTCCGCACGAACTTCTAAATATCCGGTTAACTCGGTATCTTTAATAGTTTATTATTTATCCATTTTAAACCCATATATGTTTATTATATATATAAACATGTTACCGTGCCAAAAATCAAGCCCTCATACCCTTCGGATTATTTTATATTAAATAATCATATTCCGAAACCCTAATATCCCGTTTTTCTCGTTTCTATATCAAAACTCATTTTTATTCAAAACCGTATTAGGGTATTATCCATTATAACATTTTATAATATCCTTTAAAATAGCAAAGCTTAATTCAAAACCGTTTACTCGATTTGGGCAGAATAACGTTATGAAAACCCTAATTTTGACCCGTTTACAAAACCTTAACCAAACCTTTTCCAATTGTGAAATAAACTTAGGGCTTTCTTAAAACACATTAAATGTTATCGTTGATCGATTGATCACCCGGTAATGGGTAAACATGTATTTTCTACCTGTTTCATCATGTTTAGCTACCTAAAACATTTATCACCTGTATTAATCACATTACTCATGTATTCTCTCAAATTTCGGGATGTTACAACTCTACCCCCCTTAAATAAGGTTTCGTCCCGAAACCTGCTTTGTTTATGAATAACTCATAAATGAGATATTCTTATCTCACCCCCTTTCTTTCCTAGGTTGATTCAGAATCTTACCTAGGCATTCATAACACTTTAGCTAAAGGAACTATTCTGCTCCTAACCCTTTCTTCTAATTGCGATTTAGAACCGCAACACGCATTTCTATATACGATAACCCGACATATAATACGATTCTATCGAAAGATATCATTTCTGACTCGTTCGCTTATAGAACTTCTTTCCGAACTGTTACGATGAACAGATCTTCTAACTTCTTGGAAGAACATGCCTCCGCGAGACTTCTACTACTCCATTTTACCCTTTGCGTACGTCGAACGTTTCTCTACACTTTGCATAGCTTAATCTTGATTCTTGAATTCCAACAGTCCCTCACTTGCTTACTAATAAGTGATCCATATCCATAAATTCCACTGATTTTTTTTCCACTGTGGCCCGTACTATCTACTTACACGAGACTAACTCTAGTCCACTTCTCGTTGTATCTCAGGTGTATATATATAAGATGTACCAGCGGCGTATCTACCACACCCTTGATACAACCAGAGGTGTACTAGTCCTAGCCCAGTGTAGGATGACATTACTATTCTAACCACAACAAAGTCAGTATAATTTATGAATATTTATCATTTACTTTCAATGAGCTAGTTGGACATCATGTGTGTAATCTCGTTTAATGCTCCCATTTCTTGAGTGTAAACACTACTGCTGCAATCTCCAAATCCTCGGACGATTCTGACTTTTAATGTTCATTATCTAAGGTCGTCTTATTCTAGAAAGTTCCTCAGACATAACGTTCGTTTTTCTAAGGCAGTTGCGATCTAAAGGATTCTTAATCCTAACTAACGGTCTACCAAGCAATTCATAAAACTATTCGATAAAACATATAACTCAAAATCAGGCACATTATTTATCGAGAAATGTACCTGAGGTCATACCATGTTCTTTGATAGTAGTTAGGGTATAAACTTTGACCTTGGTTCCTGAAGCTGGAACTGCCCTCAATGGTATCGGGTTTCTCACTATCTTAGGGCAATTTGCTTTAACATGCCCCGGGCTTCCATACTCATAGCATTTCTTAGTTTCCGGACAATTGTTAGAGTAATGTCCTTCCTTTCCACACCTATAGCAACTCGTTGGTTTTACCCAGCACTCTCCATGATGATACTTGTCACAATTACGACACTTAGGCTTGTCGCCTTTTAAATCTTTCTTCTTCTTGTGAAAATCTCGGTCATTCTTCTTTGAACTTTCTCCAGTCTCAGATATCTTCCTCTTAACTTCTCCCAGTGTTCCGTTGTCGCCATATTCTTCTTCATAGACCATAGCACTGATGTCAATTGCTTCTTGGTACGTTTTTGGAACATGAGGTCTGACTATGTTCCTTACAGCAGCGGGAAGGGCATGAACGTATCTCTTCACTTTTTCTTCCTCGGGTGTCACCAACCTTGGTACTAACCTTGCCATCTCGTCAAACTTGCTTGTGAATTCCTGATGAGTCATATTACTCGCTTCTAACTTTAGAAAGTTAATCTCGATCCTTTCCAACTCGTTTCTTGGACAAAACTTAGTCATCACTAGCGTTTTCAGATCCTTCCATCTCATAGCAGCAACGGCTTGCTCGCCTCTGGATTGTAGAATAAAGTCCCACCAGAATAATGCTTCTCCTTTGAAGGAATGGGCTGCGTACTTCACCGTTTGGTCTGGACGACACTCACTAATACCTATTACAGCTTCCATCTCTCGAATCCAACGAACAGTCGAACCTGCATCTCTCTGCCCTTCAAATGACGGAGGCCTGCATCCACTAAACGATTTGAAAGAACATCCGGGATTGGCATTTCCCGCATCTCCAGTAGCATCACCAGCGGCTCCTTCGGCTCCAGCTCCATTTGCACCTCCACCAGCAGCTCCATGAAGTTGAGCGATTAGATTAGGCAAGGCCGCCTGGAACATTTGATTCAACTCTGCCGCCATAGCTGCCCTTTGCTCGTTTGTAAAGACATTGGCTCTCGCGTTATTATCTCGTTCGGGATTCGCACGCGTACGTCTTCTAGCACCGGTTACTCTGCCTGCACCTCTACCTCTACCACTTCCACCTCTTATCATCATCATCCTACATTCCAGGTGAATGACATCTCAGAATTTATGTGACGTAAAGTCCTTGAACTTTTGAATACATGATAACCAGATAAGTACCGGTACCAAAGCAATTATATAGTTATGATGTTTTCAAAAACCCAGTTACTTCCATCACAATCCTTCTAAGTGTCCACTCTTCTCTTTATCCTTTTACCGGTAACTCTAAGTTAAAACCGGTCTTTGAATCATCTCGCTCACCGATCAAACATTACACTATTGTAAAATTTTCTTTGCACTTTGGACATACAATAGTTAGGACTTAGGGTATGTTTATGTGGCTAATACCAGATTGCAGTAGCTAATTACAATCGGGTTTCTTCCACACTTCACATACTCTAGGTGCTACCTATTATGTCCCTAATGCAACCTCATTTCTATGGGCACAAGCTATCCTGGCTGGCATCTATATCCCTTATCTCATCCTACTTTGTCTTCCCAGAGTCCTAGTTTAAGTCTAGATACTGCATTAGTACCTAAATCTCTTAAACCAAGGCTCTGATACCAACTTGTGACGCCCACTCCCAGACTTGGCTTTAGAAGGGGCCACGAATCGGATTTACTCATGAACACAAGGTATCAACAGAGATAACTAAGCAGCGGAAATTTTAAACTTTCATTTATTTTCCAAGTACTACAAAGTAAGAGAAAATTTACATAAGGAAATACTATCTGTCACTACGTTTTATTGCTATAACTATGCCAACTTGCCAAAACCCTCCTTCGGTCCGATAGCTTGTCCGTCTAGTCCCTTATCACCAGGGCCTTCTCATAACTAGTCGAAGCCTCACCCTGACCTGACATACATACATTTTTGGAAAAGGTCAGCTTATGCTGGTGAGTTCTATATTTTAAAAGCTTTACCTCGGTGTGAGGTTTAAAACCCTTGGACCAGCAAGATCCCTTTTTCACAGACAATTATCAAGTATAATATATATCACAATTATACAATACACAATATTCCTTAACAGGAAACACCCCCTATAAAACCATTTATCCCGCTATCCCTTCCTACAACCCCAACATTTATTACTAGTGTAACCCTGTTAATGTATAAGCAGAGAAACCATCTTTGCCGACTCCCGAGTTACCCCTCTAGGGTATTCCCTATAACGGTCAGTTGCCCCGCTTTCCCTTATTTGCTAACTGCCGAGTTTACCCTTCTAGGGCATTCCCTGTAACGGACAGTTGCCCCATTTCCTCCTATTTGCTAACTGCCGAGTTTACCCTTCTAGAGTATTCCCTATAACGGTCAGTAGCCTTTTTCCTCCTTTCTATTTGTAATGGTCTCTAATCCCATTGAGCAACACTACCTCCTAATTCCCTTGTACTACTACCCGCCCTTAGTTAAATACCCAAATGACTTAAGATTATTAGTAAACAGTGATAAGGTCTTCATATACTACAACAAGTGGACATCCCCCAATTTACCGTTGGTGTATGTATACATGGCGTATCCTCCACACTTCTGATATACTGGGTAACTAATATTAATATGTGTATACATATAGGAAGTACCAGCGGCGTATCCACCACATAATAATAAAGCAAATACATCACCTGTTCTCATATAATCATACATATTCACTATAACGTTTACTAATAATTCCTTTATCACTTGACTATTTAATTTCAAAGCAATATATCACATATCATATGTACAAAAGATTTAACATCATTTTCATAACATATCATATATATATATATATATATATATATATATATATATATATATATATATATATATATATATAGGGTGAGGTTCATTGTAGACCCCTTAAAAAGTGTAGACCCCATAGACTCCCCCTGTATTGTTCTATAAAACTCACTAAAAATTATAAAACTAATTGCTGTTGGTTTGGTTTTTTTTTTTATGCGATAAGTTTGTAAAAATAAAAAAGAAAACCTAAAAAGTTGTTGGAGACAATGAAATATAATTGTTGTTGAAAAAAGTATATTATTCTATAAAACTCACTAGAAATTATAAAACTCATTGCTGAGTTTTAAAACTCACTGTTGTGTTTAAAACTCATTACAACTTTAAAAATCGATGATCTTTAAAACTCATTGAAAATTATAAACTCATTACAAATTATAAAACTCACTCTTTAGATTAAAACTCACTGTTGTTTTTAAAACTCACTGAAACTTAAAAAATCGACGTTCTATAAAACTCACTAAAAATTATAATTATAAATTAAAAAAATAAAAAATAAAGAAAAAACTAAAAGACAAAAAAATAAACCCTACATTAAAATATAAAGGGAGAGGATCATTTGAGAACGAATTTGATTTGAGAACTAAAAATAACTAATTTGAGCCACAAGTTATTTACATGTATCCCCCCTCCCATGAATTGTAGTGGTCCCCCCCCCCTCCCCCTTGAAATTTGTGGTTGAGATTTAGTTCTCAAAAGTTCTCAAAACAAAAAGTTCTCATTTGAACCTAACCCTATATATATATATATATATATATATATATATATATATATATATATATATATATAGGGTTGAGATCCTACGAAAACACATTTTTTTGTGAAAACCCGAGAACAAGACAAATTTACAAGGGGAGGGGCCAAAACTGTAACTTCTAATTTTGAAACCCTCAAATTCACGGAGGGGCATTATCGGAAATATCAAACTAACCTAATTGAATGAGACGGCACTCTCGAAATCACAGATTCGCACTCCCCCGCTCGATCGAGAATTTTGCCTAAATCACCGGAAAAAGCCCTAAACCTCGATGAAAAAAAAGAGAGATCCGAACAAGTCTCGAAGTACAACGAATCAACATCAACAGAACCTGAAAAACACTCGAGATTTCAGGATCGGGGACGAAGATTCAGACGAATGAACGGCGATTTAGAGGGAAACAACAATACTCAGTCAAAATTAGTCAATAATCGTATAGCAATGCACATCACAAACCTCGATTTGAGAATCTAGTTAGTCACAGTAGTTTAAAACGTTATATGCGAGTTAAACCTAAATTTTAGATTATAGACAGTAAATGCGACATGCAATTGCAAATAGCTTGTATACTTAACATAGTTAGATGAACTAATTATCACATTTACTTATCCGGATAACATATACACAATTGATGCACATGTGTAACTTGGTACTACTATAAACTGTATACCAGAATTTGGGTAAAAAAACACGGATAAGAAGGAAAAAGGGATGCAAAACAACATGAACAGGTAACATAATAAAATACGAGTCATGATGCACATGTGCACAGGAATATTGAAACCAATATAACCATTCAGGAAAGCAATAAGCATAGAAAATATCAGAAAAACACTTTGTAGAAGAACATCAATGTTTTAGTTAAGAAGACAATAGATTACGCGAACGATGCACATGTGTAACAAAGCACAAGTGGGAACTGTGTATAAAATTTTAGGAACAATTATGATTAGGAAGATAAGAAACCACAACAAACAAATACACGATGCACATGTACTGTCTGATAATAAAATGACATGTCATATTTTAAAAACAGCATACAACAATACACATGTGTACCAAATTATAAATGTTGTAATCAGATACTACATAGACATGGTACACGTGTGAACCGTTAAAACCGATACTGACAGTGAGCTTTATTATGTGTTTAAAAAAAATCATGTGCAAAAATATTGAAAAAATCAATCAAATAAGACAAACGGTGGTGACAATGCACACGTGTACGATAGTATAAATGCAGGGTATAGATCAAGTTTCATGACAATACTGTTTGTTAATATAACATTTTTTTATTAATTGATATTTTGTTTTTTCTTTCAGATCAACACAAGGCAGATGGAACGTGTGAAGCGTAAACTTATCTATTCCCTTCAACATATTATCATTATTTTACATTTATATACTGTTATTTATTTTTATTATCATATTTTTTTTATGACGTGTTGTATTATCGAGCCAGAAAGAAAAAGCACGAGGATAGCTGGACAGTTCAAATCAAAATATACAAACACACCAGAAACAGCAAACGTTGTTTACGAAAGTGACAAAGAGCAGCCATTAACAAATTGTAAGCTAACACACACGTGTTAAATTGAGAACACATATACTTTATAATATATATATATATATATATATATATATATAAATGTATATCTACTAACATGTAAAAATAAAAAACAAATACAGTGGCAGGAAAGAAGCTAAAGGTTGTATACAACAAAGAAAACGATGTAAAGTTAAAATCAAAAAAATCAAAAAAGGAACTGTCAGAAATGAAGAAAGATAAACAAAAGGGTAAAGAAGGTATATTTTTTTGATATTACGTAGAGATATCAGCACAAACGGGTTATAACACACACGTGCATCATAACACACACATGCACCATAACACACACGTGCAAATAATACATTATATTATTTATAAAAGAAAATTGCAATCTATTAAAAACATGAACTGTAACATGTACGTGTGATATGAAACACGTGTGCATTGTCACACAAACTGTAATTAATACATGATACAAACCATAAAATCATAACAATCTACATTACACATGTGCACCAACAATTAACATTGAATATCTGTGCAAAAAAAAACATAAAAAAAAAACAGATGAAGACAAGAGTAAGAAGAAACAATCAAAAGGAAGAATGAAAGAACAGATTCACGGACCGGTTGCAGGTGATGGCTCACAAGAAAACGAAAAAAGCGAGCATGATTCGGAAGATATGGAGGATGCAAGCGACAATAGCAACATAGATGGAAGCAGTGACGATGAAGGGGGTAAAAACTCAAGTCCGTTGCCTGTTATCACAAACACAAACAGCACCGAAGAAGAGTCGGAAGACAATGCGGAAGGTAAATTAGTTATCAGATTTATTTATTTATCTGAAACATTGGCTACAAAACCAATCTAAACGGAAATTATAAGCGGCAAATAAAATAATAACAGATTAATTTTTGCTATTATAGGATACATGATTGTAAACAGGACACGAGGTCAAAAAAACAAGGAGCTAGCATTGGCAGTGAACGATAACAAACCAGAACAGAACGAAGAGAAAGGTAAACATGAACGTCGTACATTTTGAATGATTGACTGATTGGTTGTCTATTTAATTATATTTATATTTAATCTTATTAATGTATTTAGTTGTTTTTTTTACTATATACAAATTAATTTATTTTGCTGGATGTATTTGGATTGTAGAAGGAACACCTACAAGACAGTTGAGGTCGAGAACAAAAGGGATCGTGTGTAATGACGTTGACAGCAATCCCACTGAGAGCAGCCAAGAAGGTATACAATTGTATATTACTGTTTATGTATTTAGTTAACTGTATGTATGTATGTTTTACTATAGGTAAGCACACATATGCATCATAATCGTATAATAAAACACACGTGCATCAACTTAATATAATCTGATACACATGTGAATTAATAAAAGGTTATGCATGTTCAACAGATTACATGGTGGAAAAGCAGAGAAAACCAAAAAGAAAAAGGGCACAAGCAGAAAAAGGTGGGAAAGATACAAAAGCAATAAAAGAAGCCAAGAAATTACCGTCGATAAGGATAAGGACAGCACCATTGCAATTGTGCAAAGCTATAGGAAAGCTTTCAAGAAATCAACGAAAAGCTGTAAGGGAGATGGGGATGGGACGAATTCTGAAGTTCCGCATGGACGGAATACCTGGAAGGATCGGGTATTTTGTAGTTGACAGCTTTAACCCGGAAGAGATGCATATTGACCTCGGGTCTGTAAAGGTGAATGTAGATGAGGAGATGAAAATGCGTGAGCATCGGATCGTCTACTCGATCTAGCTATCCGGACATCGAAACGTAATTAACCGATTGTTTTATTGATCAAAACGAACAATTACAACCAGTGTAAACACAGAGAATCGACACAGAGATTACACACTCAGAAACACACACTTAAGATTCGCTCACACGCTCAGAACTACTAAACACAAAGACCAAACAACTATATATACCCGATCGGCCGAACTCCCACCGAACCCCAGGTTCGGCCGGTCTGAACTCCAGGTTCGGACCAGGTTCGGCCAACCCTATATTGGCTTGAACTTGGTCTTCGTTCGATACTTCACACGACACACATTTCAGGTATCAACAAACTCCCCCTCGTCGTGTGCAGTATCTCTTCTCTTTTCTTCTCAACATCATCAAATATGTATCTTCAATCAAGCTCCCCCTCAAGTAAAGAATCCGTTTATCCAATGAAATGAATCTTCGAACAAACTCCTCCTCAACTCAATCGTAGCTTGATCTTGAATACTTTATGATATCTAGTATATCTCTGGTCTTTATCAACAGCTTCAGAAGACTTGAAGTTGATGATATCTTGCACTACAGCATCCTGCATCAGAACTTAAATAATCTTGGCGCAAAACGTCTCTTCGAGACTCCAAGATATGATTTTGAAAATTGATTTTATATCACATGTTGATCAGATCGAAAATAAAGCAGAAACAAAATCTTTTTGGCTTTTTGAAAATTTATATTAAAACACACCTAAAATCTTTTTGATTTTTCAAATTTATGCTAAAACACACCAAAAATCTTTTTGTACTTTTCTTGATATGAAATGAAATTGCAATACAGAATCAGACGCTATTTTTGGTATGAGAAAGATCACTATATGGGATCATATTGATCATAACGCACTGAACTACACTTCAATTTCAACTAATTGAAGCACACAAGTCATGTCGATTGCTGGTATAATTTGTCCATCTTAAGCTCAGACAGAATCATACTCATAACATCTGGATATGTTAAGGCATTGATTAGATTTGCTTTGATCAGTGTACCCCACACTATCAGACATATTCAGACAATTTCTGTTTGTCTTTCTTTTTCTTTTGTGTGATTGCACTTGTGAAATTTCACAACGCATAATATTTTTCATGATACAGTCAACTCTGTTCCATGCAAAAAGAAATAAGAACGTTAAATCGTCTACCTTAAGGTCGATCTTTCGATACGCAGATAAGGTCTCGGATTTAACAAAATAAAGAAAATAAAACAAGTTGAAATTGTATAACTCAACAACAATCAGGTCGGTACTCCCGTACACGCAGAGAAAGTCCGATGACTTATACGAAACACCAAAGAAAATAAAGCAGAACGTCAAACGAACAACGATCAGGTCGATCTTTCGATACGTAGAGAAAGTCCGATCGTTTGACAAAATAAAGAAAATCAAACAAGATTAAATCTTTGCAAAATGAACACATGTGTACACAGTGACTTCTCATTGCTATTGTCACACTTATTTTTCTTTTTGTGTCATGAAATACGCATCAAGATGTTGTCCACATGGTCAAGCATTAGTATTTAGTGTATATAACATCTGAATACTTTCTGATTTGTCGAGCCTACCAAGCACATCAAACAATGATCTTATGGCCCTTTCATCTACTTTATCCATGAGTCAGATACGTATGCCAATGTACCATCATTTCCCAATGATCAATTTCTCACAATTTTATATTTTGCATGTATTCACCTTCCTTCATTATATATTTTGCATGTATTCACCTTCTCCCCATACCATGCATTTTCTCAATTACTCCCCCTTACTTACAATTCTCCCCCTTAAAATGAAAAACTCTATTTTTGGATTTTTCATTTTACACAAAAACAAAAATCTATTTTTGGCTTTTTGAGAAAAACTTGTAAACAAAGAAAAGTGATCAATCAACACGGATATTTTTGTAGTTTTTAGAATTCAAAAAATTTGCATATAAGAAAAATTTGTCATTAAATTTAAATTAAGCAGAATACTCCTCCATCAACAACTTTTCAATCGTCGATAGGTCTTCTAGAAGTACCTGCACACTGGACAACCTGATTAGTTCACAAATGACCTGAAGCGAATCGCTTCTGGTCGACCAGTGTCTTGATTTTGCTTTGAAACCACCTTAGGTTTCCATTCCTGTTGTTTTGGTAATTCAGTTTTCGATGAAACAGTCACAGGTGACTGTGATGATGAACCTACATTTTGATCCTTTGAAAACTTTGGAACAAAACGTTTTTGTTTTTGAAAGAATGTAGGTTCAAATTCATCAAAAACTCTGCCTTTTTCATCAAAGAACTTTTTGTTGGCAGATTTACCAAAAACTGGTTTCTTGTGAAATCTTGAATTTGATTCAGCAGGAAGTGGACAATCTTTTGCCATGTGCCCTCTTTGACGGCAAACATAACATAAACGTGTCGATTTGTCCCACTTTTGATGTTCCTGCACAGAATTACACACATGAATATCTCTAACATGATCAGAATGAGAATCATATACCTGATGCCTATGATCATGCACCCATTTAGAAGTTGGGCTTCGAGATTTAGAACTTGCAGAAGAAATGTTATCTTTCACAAAAACTTCTGAAATCTTCCGAGCATCCACGCAATGAAGAGGAAATTCTTTGTCTGAGAAAAGCTGATCAGAACCTTTGAGTTTGTAAAACCGCTCGGGTTGAACTTTTTCAGCTTTGAAAACCACCTTCTTCACTTGCTTCATCTTAAGCTTCTTGAGATTTGGTGATGCAGATGCTGGAACTTCTGCAACTTGAGTCTTTGGAACTTGAAAACCTAGACCAGTACTTTTACCTGAAATCCTTTCCTCAGTATTTGAACTCTGATGTCCATTCTTAGCTAATCTTGTGAATTCGGCTTTCACATCAGGAATTTTCTTTTGTTCATAGAAAATTGTCTCATCAAATTCAGGTTGAGACTGAATCTTGTCACTTGATGTAGCCGATTTCTCATTATCAGCAGAAGATCAACCCGAAACAAACATTGGTGCTGGAGGAATCTCAGATTTCAAGACCTTTTTCTTGTTTTTCTTGTTTTTCTTTTTCTTTACTGTTGGGTTATATAACAATTATCAATTAAACACGAGTACGCAGCGGATATTTTCCTATGAATTAATTTAACTAACCGGATAAAGAACGTGTACCTTTTTAGCTCGGCGAGAGAAGAGTCTTTAGGATTTAAAGCAAATCCCTCTACGTTCGCACACACGACACACCGATGTACGTATGCTAGTACTTGATCACGAACACCTCTTGTTGATGATGGCTTGGTCGAACCACAAGAAAAACCGAACCCCTTGGGTTCGTTTTCCTTTGCCGTAAACGAGAGAGAAGGAGAGAGAGATTTAGGGTTTTTCCTTTCCAAGTATATGCAACCACTAAACCCTAAACCCATAAGGTTTATTTATAGGTTTAGGAAACTTGGAAAACAAGATAGGGATTGGGATGGGGACCCCTAACCGAAATCGGCCCTAAAGCCCTATCCCAAAGCCTTTCCTAATTGTAATCCAATTACAACTCTCTTTAACTTTCAACTAACACCCGTTAACAATTAACCGTTAGTTTTTAACGACTCCTCGTTAATTATTCGTGATAAATATTAATTAACTAATTAATTAATACAAATACATTAGTGTCGAGACGTGTGACCCCGTAGGCTTAAATAATTTCCGGACATACACTTACTATTACATGATCATATCCCTACAGCTCCCACTTGAGCTTGCAATAGTAAAGGTAATAACATTGGTTAGCGTCTAGCAACACGCCAATGTTCCCAGAAATATTTAAGTACAGTTTCTCAAAGTGTATTTAAATGGTATAGTCATTTACTATCCCTTTGTTACCGATACCGTGTTAAATATGGATATGGATCAAAGTCATTCCATACTTTAACGATTCTGTTTCTCATTCTCACAACTAACTTAAGATTACCAAATTGCAAATCGAGACATCTCTAGATTTCATTTGGGCACGGCCATGCAAACATCTTAATTAGTCCAATGAGGGGCCCAGTGGTATCTGCTTCAGCACAAAGCTGAAGGAACAAATCCTCTTGACTACACGTGTCAAGTCACATACTTCACTACACTTACTGAAAATAGCTCTTTTGTACTACCTTATTCAGGATAGTTAGACCTATATCAAGTAGGTGCAATCCATACATGCATGACCTGCTTGTATCTCAAGTCTAAGGATAAGTAAAGCAACCATTTACGAATTTCACTTAATGACGCCGATCCATAAAGTGACAATTCGTTAGTGGGTCAGTCCAGTATGCATCCAATGAATACCATGTGAGTTTGGTGGGACCATCCTAACCAATCACTCAGATCTTGTCTTAGTTTAACTATGCTCCCACATAGTTAATCGACAATGGACAATTTAGAATACTTGATAAGTACTCAAGGATTAAACATGCAAATATGGGACACAATTTACTATTAAATGAAATCAAACATATCAAGTACTTTATTTCATTATGTAAATAGAAATTGTTTAACATCCCTTATCCAAATACCGAACATCAGACATACATGATTTAACTAACTAATTTAAGTCCCATGCCCTCGGCATGCCTTTCAAGCTTCGGCCTTGACAAAGCTTTCGTGAAAGGATCAGCTAAGTTAACATCTGTGTGAACTTTGAGTAATCTGATTTCACCCAGTTCGACCTGTTCACGAACATAGTGATATCTCCTGGCATAGTGTCTGGCGCCCTTCTGAACTCCAGGTTCTTTGGCAATGACTAATGCACCCGAGTTATCGCAGTACATGTCGATAGGTAAGTTACTTGTAGGGATCACATCAAGCCCACAAATATACTTCCTTATCCAGACAGCCTCCATTGCAGCTTCCGAAGCAGCAATGTACTCAGACTCTGTTGCAGACATAGCAACTGTGGTTTGTTTCTTGCTTTTCCAATCCACAGCGCCTCCATTCAGAACGAAGACGTACCCAGACTGAGACTTCGTGTCATCTCTATCAGTCTGAAATCCAGCATCACAGTATCCGGTCACTTTGAGCTCTTGATCTGGATTTCCCCCATACACCAAAAACAAATCTCTAGTAGCTCGTAGGTACTTGAGAATGGTCTTAACAGCAGTCCAGTGACTTTCACCTGGATTCTGTTGATATCGGCTAACGATATTCTGCGCAAATGCTATATCAGGTCTAGTGCATCTCACCGCATACATTATAGAGCCTACAGCCGAAGCATAAGGAACTCTTTGCATACGCTTCACCTCATCAGGTGTAGAAGCACCTTGTTTGACCGATAGACCAAGTCCTTCCTGCATAGGTACTGTACCACGCTTGGAATTCTCCATCTTGAATCGCTTCAAGATCTTATCAATATAAGCACTTTGACTTAGTCCAATCAACCGCTTAGTTCTATCTCTATAGATCTTGATTCCCAGAATAAATGCTGCTTCTCCCAAGTCTTTCATGGCAAAACACTTTCCAAGATGGGATTTTACATCTTGCAACATTGGAATGTGTTTTCCTATAATCAATATGTCATCTACATATAAGACAAGGAAAGTAACATTACTCCCACTAGCTTTGCGATATACACATGGCTCATCGGGATTCTGAACGAAACCAAACTTTTTGATTTCTTCATCAAACCGTTTATTCCAACTCCTCGATGCTTGCTTTAGTCCATAAATGGACCTTTGAAGCTTGCATACTTGGTTGGGATGTTTTGGATCAATGAACCCTTCAGGTTGATCCATATAGACTTCTTCATCTAAGTAACCATTTAAGAAGGCAGTCTTAACATCCATTTGCCATATCTCAAAGTCATAGTACGCTGCTATGGCTAAGAGAATCCTAATAGCTCTAATGTCTGCTACTGGTGAAAAGGTCTCATCATAGTCAACGCCAAAACGTTGAGTATAACCTTTCGCCACGAGACGAGCTTTATAGGTGTGTACATTTCCATCCATGTCGGTCTTCTTCTTGAAGAGCCATTTACTCCCAACGGTTCTTGCGTTAGGAGGAAGATCAACCAGGGTCCAAACGTGGTTATCTTGCATGGATTGCATTTCCACGTTCGCTGCTTCAAGCCATTTGTCAGATTCCGGATCTGATAATGCAGCTTTGAAGTTCGGAGGCTCATTGAGATCTCCTGATACGTTATCCTCGGATTCGACTAGACCAATCCATCTATCCGGTTCACGTACGACCCTTTCGGATCTACGAAGTGGAATCGCAACATCATCGACTTGAGGTTCATCACTTTGAACATTTTCCCCCCCAAGTTGATGATTGCTAGTTGTTTCAGAAGGTGACACATCTTCTAGTAGTTCTACAATTCTCCCACTGTTCTCTTGAGCTATAAAATTCTTTTCAAAGAATTCAGCATATCGAGCAACACGAACAGTGTTTTCGGAAGGATTATAGAAGTAGTAACCCATTGTTTCCTTTGGGTATCCCACGAAGATGCACTTAGTAGTTCTGGGTTGTAGTTTGTCAGGCGTATCGCGCTTCACAAGTGCCTCACATCCCCAGACTCTTAAGTAAGACAACACAGGGACTTCTCCATGCCATAATTGATATGGTGTCTTTTCAACCTTCTTGGTTGGAACCATATTTAGAATGCGTACAGCGGTTTCTAGAGCAAAATCCCAAAATGACATTGGGAGAGTTGTAAGGTTCATCATCGACCTTACCATTTCTAGTAAGGTTCGATTCCTCCTCTCAGACACTCCATTATGCTGAGGTGTGTAAGGAGGAGTAAGCTGTTGGACAATTCCACACGCTTTAAGATAATCCTTGAACTCTTGGCTTAAGTATTCTCCACCACGATCCGATCGAAGGATCTTGATGGTCTTTCCGAGTTGATTTTCTACTTCGGTTTTGAACTCTTTGAATGTTTCAAATACCTCATGTTTATGTTTAAGCAAGTAAAC